>JABCKT010006468.1:0-112391 GCA_018858115.1 Tephrocybe rancida
AAAGAAAAAAGAAAGAAAAAAAAAAAATCCCGCCACCCACCGCAGACAGGCGGTGGGCGGTGGGCAGGCAACGGGGTTGCAGTGACGCGGCGGCGGTTGTGGGTGCGCGCCGTCATCGTTCGCACTGAAAAATAAAATAAAGTTATATAAAATTTTTAAAAAAGCCCCGCCGCCCGCCGCATTGCTGCAGGTGGGTGGTGGGTGGGGGTGCGCACCAGGTTGGGGAGTGGGGTGTGCTGACATGGCTTCGGGGGTGTGTGCTGTTGTCCTTTGGGTCGTTGCACAGGGCGCGCTGACGTGGCGGCGGTCCTCGTTCCGAGGGGCGTGCGGTCATCGTTCGGGTGGTTCTGTCCTGGGTGTGGGTGTGGTCATTGTTTGAGTCGTCGCGCAGGGCGCGCTGACGTGGCAGCGGTCCTCGTTTGGGTGGTTCAGTCCTGGGCATGTTGTTGTGTGGGTTGTTGCGTGGGGCATATTGACGTGGCAGTGGTCCTCGTTCCGGGGGCGTCCAGTCTTCATTTGGGTGGTTCGGTCCCAGGCGTGTCGTCGTGTGGGTGTGCGGTCATCGTTTGGGTCGTCGCACGGGGTGAGCTGACGTGGCGGCGGTCATTGCTCGGGTGCGTCATCGCGTGGGTGTGGGGCCGTTTTTCGTGGCGGGCCGCCTGGTGGGGCCTTGCTGTTGGTGGTCAGTAGGGTGGGCATCGATGACGCACCTTGGGGCTCTCCCCCCACCCAGGGTCTGCCCTGTTCCTCCCCTCCTGCTGTCCTTGGGGTCGTCCTGGCGTGCTGTGATGTGTTGGGCGGCGGTGAGGACGGTCAAGCGGTGGGTGGCAGCGAGTGACGGTGGTGGTGGGAGTTCAAGAGAAGCAAACAAACAAATTTGGCTGACGAATATATATATATTTCGTCAGGGACCAAATTTGTTTGTTTGCCGGTGGCTGTGGTATGCCGATGAGGTGATGAGTTTGAGTGTGGGTCGTGTACCCATAACGGTCTGCTGGTGCAGTGGTATTGCTGCCTGGTGGGTATGCTTAATAAGCTCCGCGGAGCTTTGGGTTCAATTCTCGTCAATGCAACACCCTTTTATTTATTATAGTAAGTAAAGGAATTTAGTTACATTGAGTACTGGGACACCCTTGTCCACCAGAATCCACACGGAATCCGTACGGACTGCAGTCCGGGTGGAGTCCACGGAGTCCATTCAGTCCACCTGGACTTGGACCGGACTCAGACTGGACTGGAACAGCCAAATTTTGAGAATTTGGCTGGGGTCATTGTCCAGGTGGAGTCCACCCGGAGTCCACTGGATTCCGGTCAGTCCGCCCGGACTCCACCCGGACTCCACCCGGAAAAGGGGGGGGAGTGTAAAGTACTCGGAAAACCTCCAAAAGGTTCTGAAGAAGGTTGGGGTGGTTAACAAGAAAAATACTTTTGAACCATTGAGTGTAAGTCACTCCATTCCCATAATTTCTGGACCTGACAATTGGGATATTAGTCCTGGATGAACGATTTGCTTGGAAAGGAAAATTCAAGCAAAGCCTTCCCTGCAGTTTCGCAACTGCAAATACTTGTTGCAGAAGCTCACTACTGCTCAGGATCACCGGACTCTGACCTGGGACTACATGTCAAAATTGCAGATGCTCCTCAACGGCTTCCAATGATTACCATTGGCCTGTCATTGCATGAGGCTTACAAGGGGAATTTTCAGGTGTACTGCAATGATTTATTTGCTGTAAAAAAGCGCCCGATTCAAGACCGGACCTGCTGGAGGACAGTCAATGGAGAGGCCACCTGTACCGGTACTCGATCCGATTTTGAGAAGCTGGTGGTTTCTATTCCTGTTGTCCTTCGAGTCGAGGTGCAAGATGAATCACTCTCCAATCCCAACATTAAATTACAGAACTGGGACTTCCCAGAAACACTGACTGTGGATGGAGAGTTCTATGACTTGATTGGCCTAGGTCTCATCAACAACGCCGCAGATCACTTCATTGCATGGTATACATTCAATGGCTCCATCTATACCTATGATGGAATGCAACATAAAGGCATTTCAATACTTGAGCCAGACACCACTGTTGCCTCCCATCTTGCAGGGCCATCAGCTTCTCTTCCCCACAGATTCCATATACATCAAGTCTTCTACCACCTTCGAGGAGGTCTTGCAACCCAACAGGCATTTTATGCTAGACAAACTACAGCACTTTGTGCTGAGTACAACATTTCATTTTCCCAAACATCGCCTCAGCAACCATACTCAATCTCATACACCAAGGAAGGGCTGGTGGCAATGAAAAACCAGGATCGCTTCTGGTTACAGAACCCTGCTCGTTATCACACCAGGGAGTACATTCATAGGGATGCAGAACCCATAGTCCGGTCCATGTTTCCTCAGATGCACCTGAGTCTGAGGAGGAGACAGCTCGGGAGCCAGAGAAGACTACAAAGATGTTGCTGGCTATTCCAGGTCCAGCAGCCTCAAGAACGCCTCAGCCTATCCCTGAACCACTCATTATCACCCCGAAACCCACCTCACCCCAATCTATTGCTTCGTCACTCCTGGATTCGCAGTTTGCACTGAATTGTTGTTGTGGCTTGGTTGCAGATAAGAACTTGCTTTATCAAGCTGAAGAATATGGAAGCAATTCAGTGCAATAAGTGCCAGGAGTGGTTGCACATTTCCTGTCAACGGAATGGGCAAGCAAGCAATCTCAAGAAGAATCAGCCATTCCATTGTGATCAATGCCAGAATGCCCCTCAAATTGCTAGGATCTCTGAGCAAAAGTAAGTACATGTTTCTTCCTATCTACACAATTGGTCCTAATGCATGAGTAGAAAGACAGAAGAAATGTACACAAGAAGTCGAAAGCCATTGATTGAGCGCCTCATGTAAGTTCTTCATGGATTTAAATCCTCAAAGTCAATTTCTGAACCTTATTACATAGACCAGGTTGTGGGGCATTGGCACACCATGGAGAATTTTGGTACCCTGTGCACCTCATTCAGATATATAAACCTCGGAAAACATTGTGCGTAAGATGGTGGCACAGATGTATCTTTGAGAATACAGAGATTGTGCCAGGATCTGTCACTGAAGTAAACATCAACAATGTTGTTGACTCCCTCTGGCAAAATCGATCTCATCGTTGTATGATTAGGGTATGCATTTGTACAATTGTTATTCCTCTCTGCTAAAAACATATTCCTAGCTCAGACAATGGCAACATGCATTTGAGGTTCCAAGAGCTGAAGATATCCTCATGGATCCCAGCCTACTGCCATTCACCAGGATGTCGACACTGCTCTTACCCCTGCAAAAGAGGTCTTACAGGATCTATACACCAACCCACACCTCGTTGATTCGGTGGATGTCCCTGCAAAGGCGTGGTTAGAGCTCAAGAACAAAAACATTCAAACTTCTCTTGTTCCATTTTGTGGTCCACTTACAACGTCAAAGGTAGCACAGATTGCGAACTGGTTTGAAACCAAGATTACCAGGGACCCGACACTTCGTTGCCATGTTAAATGGGTGACACACTTGCCAAATGCCCATGCTCGAACGCTGTATATCGCGAGCCTCCTACAGAACGAGACAAAGAACAAAGGCCTTAGCTCAGGGGCGCTCATGGAACAAGCCTGGCAAGTGCAGAAAGATGTAGGCCCTCCGCATTCAGATTCTGTCGATGTGGAATTAGAGAGCCTCAAGCATTTGGAGGAGATGTTTGAAAGAGGGTCATCTAGAGCTGGCATTGCTGGACACTACCAGTGGGGGCTCGACACTGGCGACCATCAAGGACGATGGGATCCATATGCAGGCACTCCAACTGAGTGGTATCAAGGGGATTGAGATGGAAGTGACTCCGAACTCGATGTAAGTCTTCCGTGATATCCGTGATATGAATTGAGATAGAATTTACACTCACCTTCATCATGACAACAGACAGGACCCCGATTCATTTCCGTGATAAGAGCATCATCACCAATTGCAGAGAACAGACCTAGAATCAAGCCACGCCCACTAAAAAAAGGCAAGGGCAAAAAATAGTTTAGCAGTGGAGTTGATACATAGGCATCGAGCCGGTGCCCAGAAACTGCTACATTCAACCATAGGCAATAACGACATCTTAGAACCTTCTTATACGGTCGTTGATGCAGTCAAAATATTTGAGCGAGTCAGAAGTGTTTGTTAACTCGAGGAAGAGTGTCAACGAACACCGGTACTGTACATGAATCTTGATTAGACATGGATTAGATTAGATTATGTATCTAGTATAACCGTGACACACAATTCCACGTCCCTACATCCATCTTGCACGCTCATACATCGTCCTGCACGCCCCACGCATCGTCCTACACGGCCCACAAATGCCCTAGGCACGTCCCAACGATTGATAAGCACGTCCCATGGGCCGTGCATGGGCCGTGCATGGGCCGTGCACTTGGGCAGTGCACGGCCCAACTTTCGTTTGCACGGCCCACACGGCCCCATGCACGGCTTTTTTCCAGTGCCCCAGAAAAGGCAGTGTCCGAATGACAGCGAAGCTGATTAGCGAGTGTAATTGAGTAGTCACGAGGCCCCGCGTTTGGAGCTTCCCCCGGAACCTGGATTGAGTCACGGAGCCTGTACCAGTTTAACAGGGCCAACGGTTCGTCGGAACCCGTCGTATCAGCGTATGCCAATTTTGATTTTTAATGGTGGTGGAATGGGCTTTGAGAAAATTTCTGAGAGCGCCACCGAGGCCAGAATATTTCTTGGGAGGACTAGTGATGGACTTCTGGTGGATAGATCTATCGTGAATCAGTGTCGAATAAGCTTTATTAGATCCACAAAACACTGAGAGACAGCGAAAACGTACGAAATGTTATGATCGCCACTCTCCCTCAGGCTGTTGATGCTTATGCTGTTGGGGTTGACTTTGACATACTTTGCCGATAAGGTCCTGCCCCCAACACTGCTTTGTGGGGCTACATCACCTGTTTTCTCCGAGTCGCACTCCCTTGCCTGTTCCTGTTCTACTCTTGCCGCCACCTCCACCTCGGCGCTAGGGGCATCATCATGTTCCTTTCCCTGTGATACCAGCCTTTTCAACATGTCCACCGTGATCATTTTGAACCCTTCTTTCATTTTGCCACGAAAGTTGGAGAGCGAGGTCATATCGGCTTCTGGGATTCGCCGAGAGTCAGCGGCGGTGATGCTGCCACCCAAACGGCGAATAACCGTATTTGCGTTGGGCCGTTCCGAGGGTTCCCGTTCCCAACACGGCTCCACGCATGCCCAGATTTCTTCGGTCAGTCCAAAGTCTGTCCAAGACGAGCTAGAAGGATCGGGACGCATTGGGCACCCGCCCATTATGATATGGTGGGCAACTGCGTCGGTCACAATTTCGGGAAATGGAAGTTCGCCCGTAAAGATCTAGATGCCGTTAGCTGATATATAGATAGATGACATGACATTGTAATGTAGGAGACGCACCTCCAAAACCACACATCCCAAGGCATACACATCACTCTCCTTGCTATTCGTTGGGACGCTACCTGCACTTTGCAACACTTCAGGTGCTCTCCATCTGGCAGTTCTGCCTTTCGAAGAAGATATCTGCTCCGACGTCCACGCAACGATAGCGGCGTCCAAGACCGATGAAATGCCAAAATCGGCCAACCTCGCTCGACCTGCGCCATCGACAAGAACATTTGGCTAGACAGTTTTGCGTAAGCTTAACGAGAGTGAGTATACGAGTCGAAGCCGTACACTCTTCAAGTCTCCATGAATTATGTCATTATCGTGGAGGTACCTCAACCCCATTCCGACATCCATAGCCTTTGGCGCGAAGGTGAGACCGGAGCCACTGAGTGTACAAAGCAAAGACGTACTAGCCAGACTCGCGGAGCATCCGGGTTTTTCTCCAGATACCCGTAAATGTCCTCGTTCTCCATCCACGGAGCCACAATACATACACGACTCTTATGGATATATATTCCATATATCTCTACTATGTTCGGATTTGATAATTGCCCCCATAGAATTACTTCTTTCCAGGATTTCTGATAAGAAGATACCAGAAGTTGAAGGCGAGGGCGGATAGACTGCTCATTGAACTGACCTTCAAAATGTGGTCAATCTGGGCTTTCTTGTGGATGCGCATCCTCTTCAAGCAGACCGCTTGACCTTTATATTGGCCCTTGTATATGTCGGCAAAAGCCCCGGAGGCAACAGGATCTTCGCCGACCTGTGTAACTTCCTGAAGCGTGTAAGAGGTCGGAGCTAATTCTGCCTTCGACGAAAGTCTCTGTGTTGCGACAATGAGATCTTTTCGGAAAGACGAGCTGAGGTCTGTTCTGTCAAGAAGCTGGCAGTGGGAGTTAATGCGGCGGAACAACCAATGTTACAAAACACACGCACCTGTTGAAATGAATCAAGAAGTAATTGCGCATCTTTTTTTTGACATCTCATGAGATGCTTGCAGAGTGCTTTATCGCGGAAGATTGACTCTAATTCGAGGATGATGTCCGAAGGGATGCTAATCAAGGACGGTTGGTAAACAGTCACCAAATCATCGGCAGTTGTATTCACTTACGGAGAGTTGACAGAAGAAGGCTTTTGACTTGCCACAATTTTCTCGAATCTTAAAGCCCAAATTGATCCCTTGTGAGCAGTAATTGTCTAGTATCAAGTTTAGAAAATAGAAAAGGTTTACTCACCACTTGATCTTCGCTTTCAGATGAGGGTTGTACAGCCTCGGTGCTAGTGCTACGGTGATTGTTTGTGTAAGCATCAGGCTGTGTACCAGGATATCTAGATAGGCTATGAACGCACAAAGATTCGTGATTTCTCTTGTGCATTTTCTGCTCGCTGCGATAACAGGATGACGAAAGGCTATTAGGCTGCAGGCCTGGCTAAGTCACGACGGAATAGAATCATTAACACACTAACCTTGAACTCTCAAATGTCGTGAGCTGGCGCAGGGCGCAATGGATGGCCCGGAATGTTGGGTTAACAACAAGGATGGTAGTATTGAAGGACGAAGTAGTCGCGGTCAAGGCGATTTATAAGTTGCAACAAGGGGGTTTTCAGGGGGTTATTACTATTAGTCGAAAGCATTCCAACATGTGTAAGTAACCCAAGAGGCACTTGCAGAACGGAATGTGTCTTTTTGAGCGCTAGACTCGCAGATTCCGTCACTTCGGACTCGAGAGCCGCCACGCCATGCCAGTCAGGACTTCTGCCTCAAGTTCACCAGCGGAATTGAATCTCTCGATGACCCAGCTGACTCACACACGGGGGCACTCAAGCAATTCCAGGGTGTCGATAATGTCACTGAGGCAGACGTTACATGAAAACCGCGAGTGCAAGTCGCAGGTAGCGAAGCATAGTTGGTATTGGCGCCCGTTTGAACTTCGAGGAGCAAGGAACAAAAGGTCTCGTTCAGGGGGAGTCGGCTTAAGCGCGATGTGGACGGTGTGCTTCGGGGGAGCTCAAAGTTGGCGCTTAGGGCCGCTGAAGGTCGCTGACAATGAAAGACGCTGAACGGATGTCACATCAAATAACAGTGTGATGATGGGTGACTCCGTGACTTTGCGGGACGATCTAAACAAGATCTAAAGGCATATAACATGATATAAACTTGCTCTGACACCACTGAAACCTCTATAAAGCCTGAATTGAGTACTTCCACAACAAGTCTAGCCAAGATTTTGCTCGAAAGCTATGAGCTGTGTCTAGATTACCTATTTTTAGAAGATTGCGCAAGATAATGGAGTAGAATTGGCACTCCACATGCCTAAATCCATTGATTACACCAGTTTGAGTCTATATCTGTCTCTCTAGATGCTATTCACAGGTTTCCACATAGGATCTTCGAATTATACGAGCTCCTGAGGGATTGAGGCAGTTGAAATATAGCAAGATCAATGTAGATCACTAGATAAGATCCTATTGCGTGACGATGTGCTAATTGATTGACCTGATACTTGATGGGAAGTTGTCACGAAAGCGTTCAGCGTCAACAACCTTCAGCAGCCGTCAACGTCAACTTTGAGCTCCTCAGTGGTGTATGTGGAGCTGTGCATATGCATGAAGGCCACGAGCCGACCTGGGCTCACACTTGGATCAACATCCTTCCGATGCAACAATCGGCCTTCCTAGTCATCAGTAAGTTGGCAAATTAATTTCCGGGTTTCCCAAGGTTTTCGCTGGTTTCTTGGTTTCCGGAAACCTAAAACGGCAATTTCGCTTCTTTTCGATCACAAAGCCTGTGAGCCGAATAGCAGGTTTCCGGGAAAAGGGACATAAGTTTCCAAGTCCCCAGGTTTCTAGGTTTTTAGCGTGTTTCCCGTGGTTTCCGTTGGTTTTCAGGGTTGAGAAACCTCCGGAAACTAATTTCCCAAACTACTGATGACTACTCCTGGAATAATAGCAGCCGACGTCTTTCCTTGCATACTGAGTGCATACTAGTGCTATCTAGGAGTACATAGTAGTACTCCGAGGAAAGTCCCGCAGGCAAAGGCCTCGTAATTTTGTGTGAGGTTCGTTCTTCGAAGGGAACATATTGCTTGCGGGTAAAATTAGAATGGGCGTGGATCTGTCCCTCGGCTCCATAAAACATATTTGTGTAATATCCGAGTCGTGAAGTTTGAGCAAACAGATACAGCCACCGAAGGGTTGCCCAACATAAAGGTCCACGCCACCACAATCATTGCGTTAAAGGGCCTCTTAAACACAGGGTCTGCCCAGATCTGTCTAGCTGATCATCTGTCTAGATGCCCGAGCCCAACCCAACCCAACTAAAAAGGGGTGGTTAGTCACCTAAATCGATCTCACTGAGCGCACCTAAACATAGCTATACCGTATAGCTATGTTTAGGTGCGCTACCCTTAACACGGTTCTGTGGCAAAACCGTGTTAAGGGTAGTACATGGCTTAGTAAATTGATCTGTTCAGACGTTGTTCAGACATTCTAACCAAACCTGTATACTGTACCATTTCAATCAAATCGACAGGTCACGCGTCACACCCCCGACTGTGGTGTCGAAATTTCGCCTCCGTCACACGTCACGGTGGCCAACCAGCTGTGACATGATCGGGACCATTAAAATGGGTGTTTTCCAGGGTCGAAATGTCGAGAATTTTCCCGTGTCACAAGGACACGGGGGTATTGCCGATTATAAAATATTCGACACCCCGGTCACGCGTCACACCCGGTGTCGAATTGATTGAAATGGTACAGTATATTCTCCCACAACTGGACAGATAGGAGGCCCTTAGTAAATGCAGTGAATTCCCGCGGCCCTCTGCTCGTTAAAATCGTAAGGAAGGTTTATCTTAGATCGAAAGACGGTCTGCGATGGCATTTGAATGGGGCCGAGCGCGGCGTGTGTGCTCGTGTGTCATGTATGTGTGAACCACATGGGCTCGGGCTCGGCTTGCAATGAACGGAGATGGGGGATGCTGGACTGCCATGCAGGCATCACGCAGTGGATCTCGAGGAGTCGAGCGGAAGTCTCTGAGGCTGTTGGTTTCATCTGAATTCTTGGTGTCTTCCCACCTTGGCCCATGATGTGGCGCTCTGGATATTACTGCACACGGGGGTAATTGAGGGTATTTGAAACGATTTGTCTTCGAAGTCGACTACATATGTAGGGCATAGGGAAAGTAGAATCATCTCCGTCGCCCAACATGCGTCTGGTCTTATCATTTGGGCTGTTACGGCACTTAAAATTCATTCGGCAACGGATTGGGAACGGGGCACAGAGGGCTTGTCGTCTCTTATTAATTCTAATTCAAAGGATTTAATGGACATTGACGCACTCTACCGCTACCACCGCCGCTGATACCAGCTATGTCAATTTGATGAAAAATAGCCAACACAAAATTGACGTTAATGCGACGTCTGGTTACCCTGAGGTGACCTCTGCTCGACGTCAAGTGTTTTTACGCAATCCCACGTTGAGAAAGGGGATAATTGGATCGGTTTCTCCCAAATTTCTCTGCCCAAAATGAGCTTGTTTGAAATCGACGTTGCTGATTTTATGTCAAACCGACATCGGAGCCACATCATCTGACATCAGGACATCGGACGTCCAACTGTTGTTTGAACCCAACAGCGGTGTACATCGTTTTTGACGCTTACCAGTTACAACTCTCGAAGGACGATCTTTGGCAGGATATCCCATCTGCCAGGCCAAATGTCCGCGCACCGGTGTCCGTGGACACAACGTGGGCGCGTTCTGTGGCTGGCCGCTTGGCGGTTGAGCTTTGAGACCGTCTGGTGCATCGTCGAAATATGGCCGTCGTCGTTGCCATCGTTGTTAAAGATGACTTGGCCGTTGTTGGTCAAAGCGGCTTGCCTCGCGTTTCCACAGGCTCATCTCTGCGATCTCGCCGTGCACAACATGCACTTGTACACTTTCTATGATCCTGATAGGCAATTGCACATCCTGATAGATAAGGTTATGTGGAAGCGGCACGGGGCAGTGGGGGTCCCTTGCCAAAGGATCTCTGGACGTGGGAGATGAGAACACTGCGGTACCTCTCAGGCTTCATTATCTCTGTGAGTGTATGGTATACATAGTATTTGGATCACTGCCGCCGCCGCGACCCGCGTAGGCTTGCATGCTATGACCAGGCCATGACTGCTTTGGCTGGCTGACGAAAGTGTCCGCGGACGTTTGTCCCAACAGATGGGATGTCCTCTCGTCCCGCTGGTTTGAGTTGAGACCCTTTGTTCAATTATGCATGGCTGTGGCAAATTCGAATTACGAAAGGCCCCATGTAACGCTGTACTCGATTTCGGAGTCGGGACTAACAGGTCTCAATTCGGAGAACAGTGGATCGATGTTGCTCAATCCACTGATATGTGGCGTCTGGAATGTGCTTGTGATGATGCTTAGAGATTCAAAGCGAGAGGTATGAAGGACAAGTGGTGTATATATGTGAGATTGTGTAGTATATCATGTATCAGTTGGTAGAATAGATGAACGGGATTATGACATACTTGGGGTGTTGTAAATGAACCTAAACCTTTCTTCTCTCTGTATCCTGCTGCACCTTGAAACAATTTCCCTCCTCATATCAACAGATTATACCTGAGTGGAAGTGACGAGAGACTTGTGCAACACAGGACGGTGAGACGTCGACAAGATGGTGGTTCATATGCTGTTGCAGTGCCGTTGCCAAATTGAGAATAGCGATTTTTGATCGACGTCGGTCACGATGACGGGAACTATTCCTCGTTACCATCGGCATGAACTGCAAGAAAAATCAAGAAAAGTCAAAGAAAAAATATGATTCAGTGAGCATGTTATATGACCTGAGTTTCGAGACAAACATACCCCTGCAGTGCCCGGGCTCGACCCTATCGGTATTGGTAATCCAATTTGCATTTATCCGTTCCGGTAGCCATCGCGTTACAGTCGGATCCTGTAGGACCGCGTAGTTGCCGCGTAGACAATCTCCTACGCGACAAGTTACCACCCTACTGTAGGCAAGTTGCACTACGGAGGTTCTTAGTAGTACGTGGCGACGGACCTACCTGACTACATGACCCTACTGAGGGCCGCGTAAGCTACGGTAACTCCACACATGCGGCCTCGCCTATTCACATGATCTGCTGTGTCCCAACATCCCTCTGTGCCAGCTATCCTCGGCAATGGTCACAAAGCTCCGCCCCTACTTTAAGCGTAGAATTTACTGTTGTCGTCATTCGCCTTTACCTTTCTGTATAGCATCGCAAGAAGGGAGGCACAAAACAAATTATGCGCCAACCCGTCCTCCGATATACTGGCCCAAACAAGATAAATGTTGTCAACTCCTCATAATTGAGGCCGTCGTCATCCTCAACGCGAAATTCCATTCTTTCCCGAGTCCTTACACTGCTTATCTCAACATTACACAAAGGAAACGAACGAAACCTAATGGATACATATATGCCTGCATGCGCGTGGGTGTGTGTGTACTACTACCTACTAACCGAACCAGAACAAACTTAATAAATTATGCACTAACTGTCCAGCATGTCCAGCATCCAGCATGAGTCCGAGTCATCCTCAAAGCGCCCTAGGCCACTCCCACCTCCTCCCCTCCGAGTCCCTACTCCCCCACTGCCCATCCTCCTCCCAATGCGAAACAACCATAACATCACTAACATCCGGGTCCCCCCTCCTGCTCTCCCTCTCCCTCTCCTCCTTCCTCCTCCTCTCCTCCCTCTTCCTCTCCCGCTCCTGACGCAGCTCCCTCCGCTCGCGCTCGTCCCGCTCACGCTCCCAGCGCTCGTGCGGGGTCTCGGCCCAGTCGTCCTCATCGTCCTCTTCCGTTTCCCCCTCTTCCACAAGCCTCTCTTCCAGCAGATTCCGCAAGCGTGATTTCGCACCCGAAGTGGACACAGAACGCACGACCCCACACGCACACGCCCCCTCGCCCCCTCCATCCTCCCATCCACTAACAAACGAACCCTTCCCCTGCCTCCCCTCTGCCTGTGCTTGTCCCTGCCCAGAACCCTCACGCCCAGAATCCACAAACCCCCTCCTAACGTCCTTCTTAGTTTTCAGCACCTCCAACTCCTCCATCCACTTCGCCTCAGCCGCACTCTCCAGCCCAAACGTCCAATCCGTGAGCGCCTCCTGCGCCGCTGCGGCCTCGGCGTCCTTTTTGGGATCGAAGGGTTTTTGGGCGAAGAGGAGCCGCGAGGAGTCGAGGGACCCGTTGCGGTGGCGCTGGGGACGGGGGAGGGGAGGGTCCGCGCGTTGGTGGGAGTAGGTTATTGTGGTGTTGCGGGTAAGGGAGGTTGAAGGGGAAGGAGGGATGGGTTGGGTGATGGGGAGGGGGGCGGTGACGTTCCGGCCGCGTCGTAGGAGGTTGCGGCCCCTCGTCGGTTTCGAATTCAAGCTCGCCGAGTTGGGGGCTGGGGCTGGGGACGAGACGGGGACGGGCGGGTCGGACGACCCTATGCCCAAGGACACCACTGCAGACGCAGAGGCGGGACGTTTATTGAGTCCGCGTCCGAGGCTGCGGAATAGGGCGGGGGCGCTGGGGCGCATGTTGGAGGTCGAGGCGGTGCGGGAGGGCGCGCGGATTGTGTTGGTGCTGGACGCGGAGGAGAGGGGTGGTGGGTTTGTAACTGGGAGTTCAACGCCGGCTTGGGCGAGGACGGTGCGTACTGGTGCGTGTCCGCGGGGGTCGAGCATGCGGTGCGCGTATGTACATTGGAGGCTATACGGGATTCAACTTGTCAGTATAAGGTATAAAGCAAAGTAAAGGAACCGAAACGCACCCAGGACCCAACACAAACTCACCCCCAAGCTGCTGTATGTCCCCGCCGTGTTCCCACACCGGCAGCCTCGCGCGGAGTGCGCGCACTGCGACGTGCGCGAGGGACGACACTGTTCCGTGGCGTACGTACGACTTGCCATTCTTTTTGTCTCCTGGGGTCTCCTTTTCCGTCGGTGGATGTGGGGTGCACGACCGTTCCACGGGATCGCAGGAGGGGTCAGGGGCACTGGGGTCGCCGACACGTCCCATGCCGAGCGTTTCGTATATCGCCATGGTAGGGTCGACGTACATCTCACAGTTAAGCCCGAACATCGACTTGTATTTATCGATGAGCCCCGGGGACCCGTTCCCGATGAGCACGATGCCCACCTCCTCTCCATTCGGTGTCGTCCTGAGGGTCCTCGCGTTCCCAATGAGTGTCGAGAGGGCCTGCGCGTAGTCCTGGCAGTAGGGGCACCAGAAGTGTCGGAGAAATATGACGATGGTGGGGCGTGATGTGAATAGTGATGAGAATGGAACGTGCTGGCCTGAAGGGGAAATCAGGGGGAGTGTGGCCGCGTGGGAGAGATGGAGGAGGGTAGGGAGGGCGTCGCGATCTCGGTCGCGGTCGCGGTCACGGGATTGTTGGTTTAAAGCGGGAGTAGAGCGGGATCGGGGTAGACGGTCACGCGTCGTCTGGGAAGCGCCGGGGGAAGGAGAGGGGGAATGTGGAGAGGGGGGTACGGGGGAGGGAGTGGGAGCAGGGCGGGGGCGGGTGAAGGAGGGAGAAGAGGGGGACCCTGCGGAGGGGTGGTAGTGCGTTTTGCCGCTGGTGGAGTGAGAGGGTGTCGAGATGTGTGAGACGTGCACGAATGAAGAGGAGTCGACTGATTCTGTTGGTGTTGGAGGCACGGGCGTAGGTGTAGGGCTCGGTGCTCTTTCAGTGCGAGTGAGAGTGCGGCTTAACAATCGTTGGGGCCACTGCGCGCGCGGTAAGGGTGCTGAGTCGTCGCCAACTTTGGTATCATCGCCCGCCTGGTCTGCGGTGATCACCGGAAACGCCAACAGTGCACTTGGGGGCGTGCTCTGCGATCGTTTATGGGGCGTCGACGTCGCGGGCCCATACAACTCGGCACTGTGTTTGAGGCTCGCATTGGATCCTCTGGATCGTAGGACCCATAAAGGCGCGAAGGGATCAGTGGGATCGGGGGTAGGGTACCTAAGCTCGAGATCGAGCTCGAGGTCGAACTGGAGGTCCGCCGCTGCGAGCGCTGGTGGGGGCTTGCGTTTGATTTTGCTGAGAATTTCCATGGTCGTGATGAGAAGGAGACAAGACAGCAAAACCCCCTAAAGGCCCTTTTTCTATCTGGGGTAACGTTATGTTCATGTGGCTGCCATCCAACTGCCATCTTCAAATGTTAATCATAACAGGAAACACGCCCGGGGCACGTGTTGGACCTCCAATCCGCTGTTTGCCGCATCCAAAGCGTTGCCATGCTAGAGTGGAATAGGAATAAGGAGATAAAAAGGTGTTTGATGCGTTGTCGACGTTATGCTTGTTGCGTTAACATGGTAGAAGACGACAAGTTTTGCAGGTGCTCACCGTGAGACTCGTCCTCGGACTGATCCGATCGATAACGTCTGGCAGGATGCGTCTACCTGGTGCCCACTCTACAACCACAGAGAAATGACCCTGGGTAAGTATTACTCTCCTTAATGTGTGCATGCCGCCGCCACACCATGTGCTCGAACCTCTCCACTATCGCGTTCCTAACATCGACCCTAGCGCCCTGACGTCATTATACCTACCCGCTACTCTTCACTCTCGGATCTCAATGTGCCTCGTGCCCTGTACCTTCTCGTAATCATTCATCACGTCCTACTCGCACGATCCCATTGTTCAAAGTTAATTGACGCCCGTGCCACGATCTGTAGGGCGTGTTAGGCACACCTGCTTCCAATTCATTCCTTGCAGATTAAAAGATACATTAACCGTCAAATGGAACCATCATCGGCCGGCCCCGACACAATAAGAAAGAAGCGCGACCTCTGGATATGAACCCGACCACGACTCTTTCACTCCACGTCCACGTCGTGCTGACTGCGGACGCGGGGGCTTTACAGTCGCCGGCGTTCGTGGGCGCGTCGAATAAATGTCGGGGTTCGGGTATCCCGACGCGTAAGTAAGCCAACACGATGCCCCTAATGTACCCTTGTAACCCTATTCCACATACGCACCCAGGTTCCGAGCCGTTTCCAACTCCACAATAGCAACGAAATCTGTAGATGAGCGACGGCATCGTAACTATAAACTTAATAGTGCAGTGCCATCGAGAGTCTCGAGGGGTGCGCAGCTCATTTTGTTGACCCCTCTCAAATTTCAGGTGGGCTTACTTCTTTTGTACCACTGTCAGATTGGTTTCTTGATTTGGGAACATTTACTACTGGGCGCCTACATATTTCCGGGAGCTCATCCTCGCCGCTCGTGGCCCGCCCAGGCGCCCACGGTCTGTCCGTACCGGTGACCGACATTGCTGCTAAACGTTAAACCTCCACCCGGATGGGTTGTGGTCCGCCTCACTGTTGCTCCTCAGCAAAGCAGAGCCGTCACTCGGCGCTTACAACCTAACTTGGCCAGTTTAAACCAGTACGTGCTCATACTTAGCACTGTCCCTGCCCTCTGGTCCTGACTCGATCTCAGCTTCCTTGCACGGTTGGCGGTTTTGAGCTTCGCCCGAACAGCGAGTTGACTGCTGTGCGCCTCTCCTTTCGGCCCCCACGGTTTGTCTGTACCGGTAACCGATGGACTGACCAAGTTTAAACATTGCTGTCAAGTTAAACCTCCATGGGTGCTCACACGACAGCAGTTCTTCTTCCATTCAGCGATACTATACCAGCATAATTGTCTGTAATATGCTCCCACAGCATCAGGTGTGCTGACTGACACATGGGCGTAGTCCGACGGTCTATACGACTGGTGCCAGAAAGAAAGAAAGAAGAAAAAAAGGTGTGCTGATTTACATCTTCCCAGGATGAGGAAACCGCCAGCCCGCAGCCTTGGTACTACTGCGCCGATCAAAATGACATGATGATCTTCAGGCAAGCCCGCTATAAAAGCAGCCGAGTCATCCTCAGGCATTAGCACCAGCACCACACCATCCACGCACAATCCCTACAAACGCAAATCATCTGTGAGTAATCATCCCCGCGATGGGTTGTGGTCTACAGACTCACCGATAACCCTCAGCAACCATCAGAACCGTCACTTGACGCACACGACCAAACTTGAGTAGTTTAAACCAGTACGTGCTCATATTCAGCATCGTTCCTGTCCTCCGGGCCTGATGCGGTCTCGCAGCTCCCTGACAGGGCAAACCACAATACAATGCGGATTTCTGAATGGTACTACCCTTCCGAGGGTGGGTAAGTAGCTTGGGCTGCCTGCGAACCTAGCACGAACTGACCGCCGTGATTATGAACAGAAAACCAGACAATCCATCGCAGACCGAGCCGGGTGAGCCACGGGAACCTCCAGCGAAGCCAGGGCCGAAGGCGACGAGCTGATTTCCGTATGCACTGGTACTCCGAGATGGGAAAGTGAAACTCGAGATCCAGAAAGAAGCCCTTCTTTGTTCTTTGCAGCCTACGAATTGACAATCATTTAATCATGTACCGTACGTCCGTGCACCTCAGTTCAGAATAGATATGACGAAATCAGTGATGAACATGCTTAATTCCACGATTCTGATGCCTTCTGATACTTTCATGGAAGTTCTGCCTCAAATCCATAGGTACGTCTTTCCACTTGAAGTTAGGCTGTACTAAGATCTCCTGATGAGTTCACTGCCATCGTCGAAAATAGCACCGGTTCTATCGGCTCGGTTGTTAGTTTTGTCTCACGTCGTACGGGTTCCGGCGACTGAAGTATTATTAGGACGGTGTCGCCTCGTATCACAGATGCACTCTCACACTTGAGGCTACAAAATACAGGTCCCTGTAACAACAATCAATCGCTACTTCGTACGACTCTACAATTTTAGGACCTCGGTGTGCTGACTATACTGCGCCACGAGTTTCTTATTGACAGCGTGGCTGTTTGGCCCGTACTCCAGTAACAGAAATACACCCCGAGTAGGTATCCCCACTAATTTCTGCGGTCTACCCTTGCTGATCAAGAAAACATCGCCGTTTAGTTCGTATGCCTCAACCAGAACAGAACTCGACCTTGACCCAACCAATGGGAAAATCGATACCGTAAGTTGAAGCAAGCATGATTTTGAGCGGAGAACTTACGTGGTATACGGCAGAAATGGTGTGCCGTCGTCCAAGATGGGTATTTCGCAGACGCCGGGGGAAATGCCCAAGCAGCTGGCGGGGACAAAGGACCCTAAAAAAATCAAGCCGGAGGCGAAGACGACGAAGTGATTTTCGTATTGATGATACCTTGAAAATATTACGGTACACCAGATAACTCAGTGTGCTGATACACGCACCAACAATGTGCTGCGATATGACGATGGCAGTTTTTTGCTGGTGTACGGGAAGTGTCGCTAGATCTGCCCTCTTGCACCGCCTACAGGCTTGTTAACGGAGCTACTAGTCCTCCTCAGCATGCCTGCCTCTGTACATGTGCTTCTTCATTTGAAACCGAAAATGATGTAATGAAAGTGGTGAAGATGGCGCTCGGCATGAGTTGATGCCTACTGGATTTGATGATTTCGGGCCTTTCGCTTCTCGAAATATTCTGATGTTTCAATGCCATTGTCAAAGGTGCCACCTGTTCTGTCGGCGTGATTGCTAATTCTATCTCACGTCGTACGGCCTCAGTGACTGAAGGATTGTTGGGAAGGATGGTGCGTCTCGTATCACAAAGTGTCAGCCCAACAGAAACCAAACCGAAACCCTCCGTCAAGTAAGTAGGTGCGCCGTTAACCGGCATGCACTGGCATTCTGAGGGGGGAGCGAAACATGAGATCTAGAAAGCGGTGGTTCCTTTTTCTTTGCCGCACGACTGCTAATAAACCATCGTTTTATTATTGCCATCCATGCCCTGCTGTGTTGTCATAACGAAAACCGTGCTGCGCCTATCTTACCCTCGAGCTTGTAACCATTCTTCACATACTCTCTCTCCAGCTACGCCATGGAAACGAAGTAAATGGAGCACGACGTCCCATGTCACCTACCAAGGGTCCCAGGGCGCGAACCTGTTCCTCAAACTCTGTAGTCTGTCCTTCGTTCTCCCTCGGATTGAAAAAGCGTCAAAATTCAATAGATTAACTTTTAATGCACAGGGGCCTTTCTCCCTCCCTCCCAGATTTATTGAAGTGCCCCAACCTGAGCACCCCTTCCAGTTCCACACAAATTCTCCAATTCTGGACATGTCAAATCCCCACACACTGTTATGCGGTCCCGGAGTCTTCGAGGTTCCGTAAGGCTGCCCCCGCATTATCAGTCTGACACATGTCGGCCCAAGGCCAGTCAACGCGCTATATTCAAATGCATGGAGCACTAGCGATCCTTCATCTGCGCATGGAACTTGCCCCGTGCCAGAGGCGAGTCTGTTATAAAGACTTGAAGGTAGCAGAGGTTATCTGCATCAGCATCAGCTCCACCACATATCTTCTTCTTTTAGGTAGTGTTCCCACAATGCGCCACGGTCTACATCGCAGACCCAAGCAGAGCAGCGCCTTGTGGCCATACAACCATTGGCCCATTGACCATCTAGGAAATACTGGTACGTGCATACACCTGCCTACCTCACCTGCCTTCCGGTTCTCACAGACACAATAAAATAGCTCGAACCACAATTCAATTTGTTTTACCTCTAATGGACTTAGAACCGCCGATCAAATCTGCGATCGGGTAAGTAGAATCTAGCATGAAGTTCGGCGGCCCACTGACGTGGTGATCATGGAATGACAGGCCCACAGGGCGGGCGGAGGAATAGACGAAGGGTACGGGAGGTGAAGGGAAGCCGGGGTTGGGGTGACGCAGCGATAACTCATTCTCGCCCTGGTACTGAGAGTGACTGTGCTATGAGAGTTACCGTACATCCTGTGCATCTCAACTCCTAATAGATATGACGAAGCTGTGATGGCGCTTGATTTCATGATTCTGATGTCTTCTGATGTTTTCGTAGAAGTTCTGTCTCTATCTATAGGTAGTACGTCCGTCCTTCCACTTTTAAGATCCGCGCCGAAATAATCTGATGAGTTTATTGCCACTGTCAAAGATAGCACAGGTTCTATCGGCGTCGGTCATAAGTTCGTCCCGGTCCCCGTGACTCAAGTACAGTATTATTAGGATGGGTGACATCACATCGGATGCCGTCCGGCATTTTAACTTCCTGGCCGTTATATAAAGGGCCTGGGGACCATTCGTTCCCAGGCTCTTCCCTAAGACTCGAAACCAACTTCCCGAGGCAGCTCATACGGCACCCCGTCCTCCAATAGAGGTAAGCGACGCCGCTGCGCCACAGGAATTGTCCGTTATCATATTGACGCCAAGCCCAGCCCTAAATAGTAATCTTGTTCTGTGCGCTTTTCCTGTCAACTTGAACGAACACAGCAATTTCATGTATAACGTAAGTACTGCTTCCCAAACCAGCGCTTAGTACTCTAGTAGAGCTAATGCGCACGACAGGCTGGTCAACCTGACTCAACATCGAAAGGCACCCCCAGACGCCCTTCTGGGGCGCGCCCGCCGCCGCCGAGGGGGCCAAGGGCGACTCAGTGACGCTTTGAGGAGTGTTGAGGATAAGAGAACACACCCCTCGGTGGAGTGTGTACGGTCGGGTACGGTGAATACTGGCATAAGGAGGGCGACGTGCTGTGTTTCCAGTGGTACCAGGTGGGGGTGATGTGGGGCTCTGCAGGTGAATTTTCGGAGACACTCGGGGCACGGTGTCAGTCAGGTTTCCAGACTGAACAGATTGAAAGTGTAGACGAGTAGAGGATGTATTCGAAGGGCGTCACTTGTGGCAGCGAGGATAATGCGACCGCCGACTTCTACAACGTGCATAGACATCTAGTAGGCAACTGGTACCATACAATCTCTTGGTAGATTGCTTCAGACAAGGACCTGATCTTCTGAAGCCTCATTCGAGTGCGCATGACATATGTCATAGATCGACGAGACTCATATAGCACTGCCTTCACATGCTGCAGTCTGGGACAACTCCGGTGATGTTGATAGTCTTTGCACACGCATGGTCCACATACTGCTTCAGAGGCTGTGTGACCTCGTGCCCTCGTACAGTGAACAGGTGCGCTAGATGCTTTAAAAGTCGCATACTGCATAGCTGCATCATCAGTCAGCACCCTCATTGGCCAACATCGCAAAGCTCAGTAAGCAGCACCCAACGATGCGCTATGATAATTTTTCATTGACATCCAACTTATGGCAGTAAAGCGCGACGCTGGGAGTCCTCGCAGCCGCGCAGAAATTTCTTTAGCTCAGTTATGTGCGCAGGGCTTCCCAGACTCGTTCCCTTGCCGCATTGATGTGTTACGGCCACAGTCCCTTTAAACCACCAACACACTACTCCACTCAGTCACAATGTCCCAAGTCGGGTAAGTTTGAAGTGCTCTTTTGCGATGTTGGACAGTTCTTCGATGGCTTATACGCGGTGTAAGACAGGGCACAGATAATTCGTTGACAAAACCGGGGACAGTGAAGCCACAGGGCGGCCCATCGAAGCCTGGGCCAAATGCAACGAAGTGATTTTCGTACGAATTAATTCCAAGCCACAGTTATGCATATGCGTGTCATCAACCGACCACACAATCAAACTCTTGTACTACTACCACTGGCAGGCTGCGTAAAATGAGATCACTCCAAAAATTCACCAAGACCAAGACAGAATTGATTGTTGATTGGAGCTGTCTCTGGGATTGCAGATTGAGCGAGACAATCACGAATCAATCAGTCGAAGCGCGTCCTCGATTGTTAGGCGGAGGTATCGCCAGATATGGAAAGGGAACATTGCGCATAGCCGAGAAGGACGAGGGGAGTGCGTGGATTGAAATTTGATGTCGTTAGCCTGGCTCGCTCTAGTCCTGGACGTTCAGATACAGGATTTCTGTCAACGCTATTGAGTGATAAATCGTAGTAAGTTAGCATGACTTTAGTAAGGTTTCGCAAAGGTTCGCGTGAAAGGATATATACGTATACGTAACGGAAAGCACTGCGACGCGACGCGAATTGTCTGAGATTCTTCACGATAATCGGGTTCTTCCGGTGCACCTATGGACCGAAATCTGTCCTGACTTCCACCTTCCGAGTCCCTCAAACGCGCTGGAGATCCCGTCGAACCTCTCTGCATGCGCAGGTGCATCAGCATCTTTGTTCGAGCACGACGACCATTTCTGATGTCATAGCAACTCTTCAAGCGAGTACCATCATGGCGGAATATCCCTCCACTCTGTCGCTTCAGTCCCAAGCAAAGGTGAGCTGCCTAATTATAATATCCCTTTTCTTTCAATGCAAACAATCTTCCCGTTTCTTCAGCTAAGCGATGGGAATGAGATCCCCATTCTCGGCTTCGGTACGTATGAGATGGATGGCGATGAGGCATACGAAGGCGTCACCTGGGCTTTAGAGGTGGACCCAATCTTTACTCGTATACTTCATGTTGACCCCCTCTTGTATAGGCCGGATATCGCCACGTCGATTCTGCCGCGTGGTACGAGAACGAGGCCGCCGTCGGGCGGGCGATATTGGATTTCCTCGCAAAACACGCTCTTCCCCGCTCAGCTGTCTTCTACACTACAAAGCTCAAGCTCAACGCGGGCTTTGCCGCCGCCCTTGCCGCCATCCGTGCGTCCGTCGACGCGTGTGGGCTGGGATACGTCGATCTGTACCTCGTCCACGGGCCTCTCGGCGGTTCTCAGATGAGAAAAGAGAGCTGGCGCGCGTGCGTGCAGGCGAAGAAGGAGGGGCTCGTACGGAGCATCGGGATCAGCACCTTTGGCGTCAGGCATATGAAGGAGATATTGGAGATGGGGACGGAAGTGCCGGCTGTGCACCAGATCGACCTACACCCGTTCATGGGGAGACACGAGATCGTGCGGCTTAGCAGAGAGCACGGTATGCTCCTCGAGGTGCGTTGGGCTCTAAAATTCTGTTCATTCCTTCAGATGGGCTCACGAGGATGCATTGTAGGCATGGGCTCCCCTCGTGCGCGGCCTCCGCTTTGAGCACCCCGTCATCGCCGCCCTCGCGAAGAAATACTCAAAAGAACCCGCACAGGTCCTTCTCCGGTACTCTCTCCAGAAAGTGCGTCTTGTCTCTATTTTCTCTTCTTAAACCTCGAGCTGACCCACACGCGCACTCACAGGGCTACGTACCCCTACCCAAGTCAGCCTCGCATAAGCGTATTGTGTCTAACGCGCAGATCTTCAACTTCGCACTCGAGTCAGGGGAGGTTGAGACTCTTGACGCGCTGGATGAGGCACTGGTCACGGATTGGGATCCGACGGAGTGCGGGTGAGCCAAGAATTGCATCTGTAGTAAGTATATTTTATCTCTAGGCTATCAGACTTTTGGAGTGGTACACCTTGGCGGAACCTGAAAAAGATGCCGTCATGATTCATCTCAGCCTGTCCATGTATGGAGTTCGCTTGAAGTTGACAAATTGATAATAGTGTATGTGTGATTCAATACAATCAGTTGGCGCCGTGAGGCGGTGTTTGTGTTAATTATGACCAGTGATTATTTTTAAACGTTATCCTCACCTGCAACTCCAATTTTCCCTCCAAAGAGCTTCTTTCTCGAGCCTCGAGTACTTGGACGTGGAGACGAAACAGAACCATTACACTCCTGGTGAGGGCACATTTTTGCAGCCGATAACGTAATCTGACCTCTACATAGATGCTCCTACTTGTTGACCCCAGCTTTCAGACCCCCGAAGTTCCCCCGAATTCGAACCAGTCTTACTAGTACAGCCATGGCTGCTTCCCATTCCAATCCATCCACCGTTGTACCGTTTTGACGTTTATCCCCTCAACCCCCCCAAATATACCTAACGTGACAGCCCATGGGAACGAATAATCCAAAGCTCACTTCGGTACGGTTTCATACTCTACATGTCTGTAAATGAACACAAGGCTATTCGGTGGTACGCTCCCTTGGCGCTCTTGGGTTTCTGGCGACTTCTTCAAACTACCTTTACGACATAGAAATAGATCGTTTGTTTGGTTTGGCAACAAACGAAAGTCAGATACTTACACACCTGTCATCCATCCTTGGAACTGGTCAGAAACACAGCCTAATTCTTGACGCTCATACGCCGTCCCTGCCACCTGCCACTTTTGTGCTAGCTTGGCCAAGAGAAGTCGTAAATGTGAGCTCTTCGAATTGCACGCAGGTGGCTGCTTAGAGGACGTAGCGCTAACTTCTTCTCCTCGAACTTGTGTCACCAGTTGGGTTAGAAGAAACCTCCGATCCAATAATGAAATCGCGGGAAGGGCTGACCATAACCATCAAATTATCATTGTAAGCGCTATCCCCCAGCGGGAGTGCACCTGGCTAATCTTGGACTCTAGTATAAGATAACTTGATTCCTGCTGTTCCACAAAGAGGCGAAGAACGGTCCCGCTGGGTGGGGTTTACGTAAGCAAGTGGAGGCTGTACCTCCTCAAAGTTACCGATATAAGGTCGCACGATTGACTCATATCCGCCAAGGAGCTGCAAAATGCCCCCTCCAGAAGGTCTTCAAATACCTCAAATAACGATCATTGACGAGACTGCTCCTTCTGATGACCCTTCCTCCCCTGTACCGACCCAGGCGTCTTTACTCTCCCCGTTACTCTCCCCGTTATCACCAACCTTTGCGTCGGCTGCTACTAGTTTAAGCGGAAGTGAAGATTATCTCTCACCGCCTTCTCCTACGCTATCAACCCGTTCGTCAATACACCCAGTACACTTTACCACCTCGGCGGATCTGCGCGTCAACGACCCCGAACATATCTACGGTCACTCGCGCACGCCCAGCTCTGCTTCTTCTATTACCATCCCTGGCGCTGTCCACTACACTTCCTCGAGCAAAAGTGTCCATCTCGCCCACCACCGTGTAGACTCCACCGCGACCAGCAGCACATCTGATCATAGTCTTAAGAAGTGGAAAGGGGGGGAGGACTCCGAGAATGACCACAGCACAGCATACCAAATTGAGCACGAGCAAGATCAGGGTTTTGATCCCTCTCCCTTCAGTTTCCTTCCGTATGAGTTGGCACATCTAATCAACCCACCCCATTCTCTTGATGCGATGACCCGTTTTGGCAGCACTCAGGCGCTCCTCGATGGTCTTGGAACGCACGCAAAGAAGGGTTTGAGCCAGGAGGCCCTTGCGATTGACGCTGGTGCTGTTGCAAACCAGTCAACACAGCATCGCGAGAGAAGCTGTGCACGAGATGGCTCACCTTCGATGGACGCCGTGAAGGCACATAATCGACCTGTTCCAGAATCCATCCAGGGTGTCTTCAGCGCCTCCATTGGCGAGAGGAAGCGAGTATATGGCCCAAATATCCTCCCTCTTAGAAGCTCAAAGTCGCTTGCGTCCCTGATGCGGTTTGCTTTCAAGGACAAAGTTCTTGTCTTAATGTCCATTGCCGCTTTCATATCGTTGGCTCTCCGTTTATTCCAAGACTATGGTACACCTTTTCCCGAGGGAGAGCCACCGACAGACTGGGTTGAAGGCCTTGCAATCATGGTGGCCATTGCAATTGTGGTGGGTTATCTCTTACCCAAGTACTTTTACTTGGCTGATTTGCCTCTGCAGGTGGTGGTAGGATCTTTGAACGATTGGCAGAAAGAACGGCATTTCAAGCGGCTCAACGATAAGAAGGAGGATCGTGGTGTGAAGGTGATTCGTAATGGCATCGAGTGCATGATCAACATTAAGGTGTGTGAAACTCTCATTGTGCATACGTATCGCTATGCTACGTCTAACAATAGGTACATTCAGGATGTGGTTGTTGGCGACATTGCACTCCTCGAACCGGGAGAGATTGTTCCTTGTGACGGCGTTTTCATTTCTGGCCACAACGTGCAGTGTGATGAATCGAGCGCCACCGGAGAGACTGGCGTGATGAGCAAGTCGAGCTACGAGGATTGCATAAATCTAGTCGTGCAAGGTGAGCACTGTCTGATCTCTTCCCCTCGCTCTGCCAATCAGCACTGAATTTTGATATCATAAAAGATCATGAACCGAATGTCAATTGTTATCTTGTCTCGGGTAGCAAGGTCCTCGAAGGAATCGGTCGTTATGTCGTCATTGCCGTCGGAACGAAGTCTTTCCGTGGTCGTATTATGATGGGTATGCTGTTTGTATTCTAGTACTCAGTCCTTCTTAATATCATTGTGTTTTCTAGCTCTCCAGCCCGACCCAAAAACCACTCCTCTACAACGCAAACTGAACTCAGTGGCCGAGGTTATTGCGAAGTTCGGTTCTATCGCAGGCCTTCTTCTCTTCATCACCCTCATGATTCGCTTCTTTGTCCAACTTGGTCAAGACATGCCAGCGCGTACGGCCACTCAGAAGGGTATCTACTTCGTCAACATTCTGATCCTTTCGGTGGCTCTCGTGGTCGTTGCTGTCCCTGAAGGTGCATCTTTTTCTTACGCTTTGACGTGATCTGATTAAGTGCTGTGGACAGGCCTTCCTTTGGCAGTGACACTTGCCCTTGCCTTCGCCACGAAACGTATGGCATTCGAGAACCTTCTGGTACGGGTGGTTGGATCCTGTGAAAGCTTATCAAGTGCATCAGTCATTTGCACGGACAAGACGGGCATCCTCACTCAGAATGCTATGACCGTCGTGGCGGGCTCCATTGGCGTTCGCGCAAAGTTCGTCAGGCAGCTCCGGAAGAATCAATCCCTGCACAATGCCGACACAGGGAATACAGTAACATCCACCTCTCCACAATATGCTGCCAGAAACCGTCAAGGCCTTGACCAAAAAGACTTTCCCATCGACCAGGCCCACCTCAATGACGTTATGCCCCATGCACTTCAGGATCTTTTCAACGAAGCTATTGCGGTCAACTCCACTGTGTTTGAACATAGAGACCCAGACACTGACGAGCCCGTCTTTGTTGGGAGCCAAACGGAGACAGCGTTGTTACAGTTTGCGAAGGAAATGGGATGGGGAGGCTTCAAGGAAACGAGAGAAAATGCCTCAGTCGTTGAAAGACTCCCATTCTCAAGCGAGCGCATGGTCACTGCTGTTGTCGTCCAACTGCCTCACAGCAGAAAGCACCGGATGTATTTGAACGGCGCGCCAGAACTTCTTTACAAGGATTGTGGCACGCACGTCGTCGTGCATTCGCCCTCCCCAAGAAGAGGTCGAAGAGAAGCAAATTCGGTTGAGACTAGGAGCATAGGGTCGGTCGAGTTGGAGAATATTACCTCAACCACTGATTTCTATGCGAAAAAATCCCTCAGGCCGATTGCACTCTGCTACAAGGAGTTCGAAGAATGGCCGCCAACGGGTACACATTTGGCCATCACAGACTTGGCCAAGGACCTGACACTTATTGGCATTGTTGCTATTGCAAATCCTCTTCGGGAGGGTGTCCGAGACGCTGTGTTGAAGTGTCGCCGTGCTGGCGTCGTTGTCAAGATGTGCACTGGCGACAACCTCTTAACTGCGCAATCGATTGCAACTCAATCTGGCATCCTCGAGAGTGGAGGCATGTCCTTGGAGGGATCACAGTTCAGGAGGCTTGATAGGGATGAGCGGCGGGACGCCGCACAAAAGCTTCAGGTACTTGCTCGGTGCTCTCCGTCGGACAAGGAGTTGCTGGTCTGCACTCTGAAGGATCTCGGTCAAGTCGTTGCTGCCATAGGGAATGGGCCTGTCTTGGGGGAAGCCAACATTGGCTTTTCGAAAGGCATAACTGGCACCGAGGTTGCGAAAGATTCATCGGACATCATCCTCATGGATGACAACTTTTCTTCGATCGTCAAGGCCATTATGTGGGGGCGGTGTATCTTTGATGCTGTACGCAAGTTCCTGCAATTCCAGACCGCAACCGGTATCGCAGCCGTCGTCATTACTTTTGTGTCAGCAGCGGCTGGCACCGAAGAAGCTTCAGTCCTTTCCGTTGTGCAGCTCCTTTGGGTCAACATTATCATGGACACATTTGCCGCGCTGGCCCTAGCTACCGATTCCGCTGAGGAATCACTTCTCGCCAGGCGTCCCTACGAAGAGACAGCTCCACTCTTCACCGTCGACATGTACAAACAAATTCTGATCCTTGCAACATACCAAATTGCGGCCTTACTGTTGTTCCACTTCCTTGGGCACAAGATCTTGGGCCTGGAGCTGACTGGTAATGGCTTGGCAGACAACCATACACGCCTTACCGTGCAGACTCTTGTGTTCAACGCCTTTGTTTTTACCCAGATTTTCAATTCAGTCAACTGCAGGCGCCTCGACAAGAAACTTAACGTCTTCGAAGGAATTGTCGCCAACAAATATTTCTTAGCCATCTTGCTACTTGGTACGTAAGCCTCGTTCCAAACATACAGTCACGTTGAACTGAACATTACAACAGAAATTGGCGTACAAACTCTCATCGTCTTTGTTGCAAAGGATTCATTCCAAGTCACAAAGATTGAAGGTCGTGAATGGGGTATTTCACTGGCATTGGGCATAGCACCCATTCCTTTGGGCGCCTTGATTCGCCTTCTTCCCAACGGACCGTTCGAAAAGCTTCTCGTCAAGCTTGGTCTCTTTGGTGGGCTAAACTCGGAAGTCCTACCCACAACCAACCGCAAAGGCACATTTTCGACAAACGCGGCCCTGAACAGCACCGAAGATGATCTAGGGACATTCAAAACGGTCCGTGGTGCTCGTGTCAGGTCAGCTTCTTTCGTCTAGAAAAAAAAATCCTGAGGCAGCCTCAAGGCCGACTGCCGTCAGGTTATGCTTAGTCAGTGCGGCAGCATCTGCGATGCTGAATTTCTGACCTTATCCATCCACGGTGAACTGATCGTTCCAATTGGGGACCATTCCAGTACCCAGTATAATATACTCCTCCATCAGACCCTTCATGATCCCAGTCGCACCGTCAATCACTCTTCAGCCCTTGGCAACTCCGTAAAGCTGAGCCCGTCCATTTGAAGATCCTGTCCTGCTGTGATTTGTTTGAATCGAACAACTCTTCAAATACGGACCTATACCACGCTTTTATGGTAGTTCATCAATAGACGGTTGTAATGCTTCATATCAAAACAATGTACTTTTAGTCACTTTAGCACTACACATCAATTTGCTGTATCACTACTACTGCTGTCCTGGCAGAATACATCCGGTATAACGGATTATCATTTTCATGATGAAACCATTCTTGGAGATATCTGAAACCAGTTCTTTCAACTTAGCGCGGAAACAAGAGGACATATTTGCAATGGTGCTGTGTAATAATCTAACTGTGGTAGACAACCTCAGTTAATGCCAAAGAACGATGCAGGTGAACTGTCCGGAGAAAGTGGCAAGGACGACGAAAATTATAGTATATGTAGACATAGACATAGAAGTGAATCCGACACTGCGAAGCCACATACCACTACTACTCTAACGATACCGCCTGCTGCAAAACTTGAAACCTCGCCTTTGAATGATATCTCGCTTGCATGATTCGTAGACAGATGTTGCTCTTCTCCTCGTTATCCACACTCAAATAATTGCTCTCTTCCAACCACCATGTAAGTTGAGACCCATCAGTTGTCTCCCCCTCGTACAGCTCGCGAAGATCGTAGAGAGGAGTCCTGCCCGACAAAGTCTGCATTCCTGCGCCTTGCAGCTCTTCACTGAGCAGTCCTTTCTCTGATCCTTCAAACCCCTCGCCTAAAGTCCCTATCACGTCTGGAGATTCCTGAAGGCAGATGAGATGTTCTCTCCGGAGAATGTTCCGGAAAATGACATTGACTATGAAGTCTATGTTTCCCTGTGAGAACGGAAAGAGGCTGCCTTCTCGTTCCAAACGTAGAATCTGGCAGAGGATACTTAAGGTGAACAACAAAGATCCGGTAGACCCTTTGATTCTAAACTGCTCGTCCACGATGGCCAATGCTTTCCCAATTACAGGCTCAGAAAAATTCGAAGCCGGAATTCCTTGCCCACCTGGCTGCGTGGAATCCCTGAAAGCAGAGACCAAATCGAAGAGTGCTCGAGTTTCACAACCATAAGCTGTGGCATGAGCAATCGAGGCCCACAAAGAAAATGGACAGCCCAGAGCTGGCAGACTTGGCAGAGCAACTTCAACAGAGAAACCAAACATCTTTCTGAGGTCGAATTGGCTGTACACAGAACGGTCCTTAACATATGGCATGGGATTCGTATGGGGGAGTAGGATGTCTAGAGCGGATGCTAGCGGAGAGAGCTCCCGCACAAATTTCTCGCATAGTATCCACCTTCCGTCCAGCATGTTCAGGAACGGGAACCAGGACTCCAGTGATTTTGAAGGAGGGCTCGGTAGAACATCAAGCGAAGGATAAACCTGTGTATGGCGCATGTATGACATAATCAGGAGCGCAAAGACGCTCCATGTCTCGTCGTACAGATGGGGTATGTTGTGATAGGTCAATCGTAAGCGATCTTGAACTTTGGGTATCTGTTGGTCTGATTCCCCAAACTGAATCAGGTATTCTGACCAAGCCCCAAGAACGATTGTTACATTTCCGTCAACTGTCCCTGGACAGCTCAGCCACGCCGCGAAAGTCTTCGAACTATCGTTGATGGTACCGAGATATGAGTTAAGAGTATTCGAAACACGTGTTGTGTCTGTTCCACCTTGTCGATAGAATCCCTCAGTAATGTCCTCGAGCTTTTGGCGCATTGAATCCAGTTGTTGCAATGCACTATCAGCTTCCAGGCTCAGGCGCCGTAGCTTCATGATTCGAGCGTGTACGACCTGAGATTCCATCTCTTCAAGTCCAGGAGGAACTATCAGGTGCTTGTGAAGCGCAAGGATGCAGATCGCCTTCGCGCGCAGCGAGACATCCTGTGCTTGGGGCGAGATATCCTTGTGAGTGGCGCTGACAAACTGCGACAGGGATTTGGATAGAGGCGAGATATTGATTTGAGGAGGAAAACTACGAGGGGTGGTACGGAGGAAAGCAAACAAGGCGTCGAGGCAAACGGAAACCCTCTTCATGTCTTGATCGCTCATATGTCCACCATACAATGGCGTAGCTGTAGCTAAAAGGTTGGCAGCGCGTTCGATAAATGTTTCAATGATCTCTGGGGGACAAAGGAGTATCTCTCTCCAGGTTTTCTGGCCGTCATCCGATCCCAAAAAACCTGGAACACAGGAGAGGAGAGCCTCGCACTCTCCATCATCGGTCGACCTTTGAATTACCCAGCTGATTGCATGTGCATCTCCTTTATGGGGTTCAAAGGGTTCTACGGCCCTCTGCTCGCGCAGACCACTGAGGGTGAGGAGTTTTTCTCGGCGCCTGCGACAACCCATGGCCGATGATACGTGCGAGATGATGCTCGAAAGTGGGGTTTCGAAAGGGGTGCTGGGGTCGAAGAAGGGCGCGATGGTTGCAATTCCATAGGCTATCATACAACAACCAAAGACGAAGCCCACAAACCCAAGGACGACTTTGTTGATATTTACTAGAAAGACGCAAAGGCCCGTGAAGAAAAGGAAGAGAGAGGCATGGAGTAATGTTGGGATGTATTCCACGATGTCGTCCAATTTCCATTTCTCAATGCCGTCGAAGAGGAATAACCTCATCCGCGCGCATTTCAAAGGCTGGGTATAGTGGTTGATTCTGTGGAGGTAGTCTCGAACCCATTGCTGCACTAGAGTCACGACGAGTGCGGCAGTGAGGACGGAGGCCAGGCTTAGAAACCACAAGACATTGACTCCGATAGCCCAAGCGGGAGCGGAGAATTGAGAGTCGATGGAAGTGGGGAATGAGACGGATGAGCTGTTGGAAGAAGCCAGTATGGCAAGTATCTGTGCAAGTAAGGCATTTGTGGTATCACTAGAGTCAGGTTTCATCAACTTGTAGCTCTCGATGATGAACGCCGTGATAGTGGCAGAGAAGAGACCAGCCTGTACGAGGGATATAACACAATACACACGTTGATACAAGCTGGAACTTACGAAAATCAACGTGCTATCGAGGTCAACTTTCCAAGTCTCTGTTAAGACGGTATCGTGTTGATCCCCTTCATCAACATATATGGACCACAACTTTTGGGCACCTTCATCGTAATGATGACTAGGAACAGCGTTATGACGATTGAGTGGCATGGTACAGGTGTTGAAGATGAGTATCTGGGTGGGTTGAAAGGTCTGTGTTATGTAGTTGACAACAGGGAAGCACTGCACACCATTTATACACAGCATATACATATACAGGAGTCGGAGGGCATGTGGGAGATATGCAAGTGATTGACGCCCGACTCAAACTTCAATTTCAGAGCTGCACCGCCTATCCAGTCCGAGCTTGAGGCGCCCAGTAGGGTGAGAATAGTACTAGAGCCATCCATTGTGCAGTTGACGGCGTCTTCCATGAGTTCAGAAGGAGCAGGCTCAAGGGCGGGTGACCGAGACCCTGGATGATCTGTGCTCATCGGTCCCGTACCAATGCACGAGCCTTGAGCAGATAAGTAGCGAATGAAGAGGAGTTGACAAGGGGTTCAAGTTCGGGACACTGAAGCTGGAGGAATCTGACCCCGGCAGTCCGGGTAAGAACAAGTTGTGGGATATCCGAGTCGGCCCGGATCTCCGGAACTATCCACCATTTAAACTTGATGAATAATCTCGTCGAGCCCTTTTTAGTTTCGAAGGCCTACTTCCTGCCCCTCCATTAACCGTCTCCCTTTGACCCCGTGTCCTCTAAAGATGAGGACAAGGATATTGCACATTACCTACTCGCCAATCGCATTGAATGCATTTCCTTTGGGCGTTGAAGACCTGGACTCACATGGCATATTGGCACGTCAGGACCCCTCTCACGAGGGAGTACAACCTCCAGAACCACAGGCACCTTCTAATGCAATGTGCCGTAAGTCCTCTTTGCTTAGTGCCTGCACTGACTAACCTGTCTTGTAGGCACTGCTCCATTAGAACTCAACTTCAATCTTCCTCGTTCCCAATCAACCACTCATAGCAAAGGTCTCTTCTTTGTTTCCCGGTGCCAAACTCTAAGCTTCTCCAGGACACGCGAGCCGTAACAATATTTCCTTACTTGTGTCGCATCAAACAACGTTCCATGCGTCTGAACTTCGTTTTGGACCCACACGGTTTCTCCTCCATTCGACCCATGACTCTATGGGTGAGAGTGAGACAGGCCCCGTTCAGGCTTCACCTATAAGGATTCCACGACACGATGAACACATGGTGCCCCTCGCCCCGTGACAAACCCTACTGGACGCTTCATCTGGCAGTTCTAAGCCTACAGGATAAAAGGACGGAATCTCCCCCATCCATACACCACCCTTCTGAGATACGAGCCTAAGGGTGAGTTCCTATCTACCCCCCCGAAAATTAACTTGGCTGAAAGTCTTGCCAGCGCTTTATCTTCGACAATCCACACACATAAGCCTGCTCTATTTACCCCACTCGTCACGTTCACCAACATGTAAGCCTTCTACTCTTTTAGGATGGGCCAAATGTGATCAATTTACCATTTCAATACTCTTCAGGGGAACCACTGATCAAACAGCTGTGAGCACTACCAATGGGACGGGATCATCAGGATCACAGTCGGGCACAACGAACACCAAGTAATTCGCTAAGTGGCGTTTACGAAATCCCACTGAGATCCAAAGCCATGCTACACATCGAATATCCTGTTTTCACTTCTTTTCTGAGAAATATATCATCTTTTGTGATAAATGGCTTCCCCATTCAGGAAGATACTGCTTGAGCGCAGGGCGAGAACGTTGAATTCCCAGTTTCGCGCACTGTGTGTTGAGGCTGCCCACACTCCTATGCTCCATGCTGCAAGCGATCAGTCTGAGATGCGACTGGTACCGCGCCACTCCCTTGTATTTTGAGCCACTGCTGTGGAGACCCAGCGTGCACCGATTCTATCAACTTCTAGTCCATTCTGCAGGTGCTTCTAACCATCCCCTCGCCCAGCACAGCAATCGGGTTATTTTTGTAGTGGGCACACCAGCTTGATTAGCGTCCAACGAGCCACAGCAATGGTCCTCATAGGCTCAACGAATAGCTTGATTAATACATGCAGAACCGTTAGCCTGACAGGCAAGATGAAATCACTCTCTTTGGGGCGCCCTTCTATGAGGGCGCTGCACACCCATTCACATAATCAGCTCCACTAAACAATACTGACACGTTGTAGCTCCCTGCTTTGACAATATTATTTCATCCTTTTTTATCACATGTAAGACTCAAGGCGCCAGCTGGGTCATTTAAAAGGGGGAAGATACGCTGAGAGCCATCACGATCGGGCTTGCCAGATCTCGCTTTTCAGTTTGGAAACCTGTGAACAGCAGGTATGCAGCCGTCTTGTTACTGCTTCTAGTGCCTTCATCGATTTCATGTCCCACACAAAACCATCCAAGTCAAACCTACGATGTACGTCCAGCTTCGTTCACCGTGTTCATCACCATGCACTGACGGCCTCGCCCGTCCGTTACAGTTATGTCCGAGTCGTGGTTCGTGTAAGTCGCACAAAACTTATTGACCTATTGGCTAAAAGCGTGACGACATCACACCTATTGTAGTAGTGGGCTGATAGTTGGTGCTGCAATGTTGGCGCCCTCAAGTTCGCCGGCAGGACTTCCAACTCAGACCTCGATGGGCAGCAGTCTAGTGGCGGATCAAGCTTGGGTGGATCTTCATTCGGAGGTAACGGAAATGGAGGTGTTAGCGGAGGAGGCCAGAGAGGGCCTGATGCCACAAAGTGACTGATTGGATTAGGCTGCGTACACCAAGTGTGTACTGTTATGAACCAGAACAGTAATATATCTATCTCAGGATCTTGAAGACAGGACCTCGGAGAGGTGAACATAGCATATTACAGAGCCTGAGAGAGAGAGGGAGACAGTGTAAAGTCGATTCTAACGAATCAGTGTGCACAACTTTTCATGATGTTCGATCAGGGTGGCCGTGTGGCAGTGGAGTATGGCGATGGAAGCCTAGAATTATACATCGACGCTGAAAAGTTCGAGGAGGCTCGAGTTAACGTGGGTAGAGCAGTAAAACGTGAACTCCATAAAGTCACTGGCTAATGGATATACACGTGCAATGCCGCTCCTTCCCTCAGGCATTGTGCTCGTCCCGCAGCCTGAGAGATCAGTGGTCCTTACTTTTCACTTTTAAGCACCTGAAGTTCCCCGGAAAGGAGGTGAGCAAATGATCCCACTTGAGAGAAAGGAACTCCCGCGAGCTCACTAAGAACCCCTTTTCAGTAGCCGATTGTCGGGATAGTCGTGAACGATGTAGATAAGATTCTGAGGATCTGAGTCCTGAAACTCGCGTGGGTAGTTGAAAAGGCGAGCTGGCGTTCATTTTGGTGACGTCACTGTTGATTTGACTCATCGAACGACAGCACTAGCGGTCCCTGAACAACGTTCATCTTGCCTCTTCTGAGACCGTGACTACTGGCTCGTCTGGACACTCAAATTTGACCACATCTAGCCTATGTATAATTTATACTTATGAAAGGGTACAGGTAATGAACGGCTTGCGTGAGCTCCCGAGACGACCGCCACACAATAAACCCTGTGGCGGCGCTCGTCGCTGGCCACACATCTGGCATTCTGACGGAAGCCTCTCGCTACGCACACAATATTATATCTGGCATTCCCCCCAGAAGGTTTAAGTTCTTGATCATGAAGGCATAACCTAGCTTGAAAAGGCAAGGTGGCGTTCCAATTGGTGACATCATTGACGAGTCATCGCGGAGTTTGAATATTGCTAGTTCCTTGAAAAATGGACGATACACTTGCCTGACTAAGGCCTGACTATTCCTTCGTTTTGCTTCTTCTTTCAAAGACTATGATTACAAAACAACCAGCTTCCTGGGCACTCCACGCAGCCATCAAAATTGCAAGACAGAAATGCCGATTTAGACCCGCCAGAGTGCTTGGGGAAGCCAAAATTCCATGTCTTGTTTGGGGAGAGGATGTTCTGGAACACGCATATCATGCTCAACGAAGCTTATTCGAAAGCTCTTATACCAGTCCTCTTGAGCTCGTCGTACCCGACCATGACGTTACCATTGCTGTGGAAGCCCTTATCAACTCCTCTCCAGCTTACCGGATTGCCAGTGGAGTACGAGTCGGGTACATGACCGGACAAGTTCTTCCAGTCCCGAATCCACAGCTCATATACCCTCATTCATCTTGTGTCAAGCCGCATGTCAAATCGCAAGATGAACAGGATGATGGAACCCCTGAAGCTGTCTACCTACACCCGCAATCCAAAGTTTTCTTCGATGTGCTTGACAAACAGCGCTCCGAGCCCCTTCCATTACCTGATCTGGACACCCTCAGAATCCCCACGCTGACCGCCTTCCTCGACTCAATCATCGGGTTAATATTGGACCCGTCCCCCAGGGGACCTCGGGATAACCTAGACCGCATGATGTGGGAGTTATGGATCACGGTGCTATATAAGGGCTGTAAACAGTTAAGGCGCCAGAAATGGTGGAAGGAGAATCACAAGCTCAGGCCGCAGACGCTCGAGGTGATGAGGAAATTGAGACCGGAGAATCAGCCGTACTTCGCAGCTTTCACGGAAACGGGATTCGAGGGCCGCCCGTATGACGGCCACATCAAAACCAGGCAGGCACTGCTTTCTACACTTGGGTCAGTTACTTTATCTGAGATCAAATGAGTTGCTCATCATTCCTGCCTTGAAACTCAGGCGCCGCGAAGACACAAAGTGAAGATGAACGCCTCCTGCGCATATTCTTGAGAGGTCTCATTGCCTAGCAGAGTATTCGTACCTCCGTGGACATGACAACACATTACTAGTGTCTGGCAGAAGTGGAATTATCACCCAAATCTCATCATTGTATATTGCTTGATCCAGAAACGAGTGATTCGAATATAGGAAGAACAAGATATCAGCTGACAGGTCCGGAATTCACGCTTAGCGTGTCCTTCCCAACTCGCAACTTCCCAGAACGCGAGTTCGAAGCATGTAGCGTAGATGGTTAAACGCACCCGGAACTTGACGTCTGTATGAGACCAATAAAAGACAGTAATTCAAACAAGAGACCTTAGAGAGTGGCCGTCGGTTGATATTGTAGGAATATGGAAGGAAGCACTCGAAACCGATTGCCGATATCTGGCTGCTGCTGGAACGACAGAAATAACTTCTGCAAAGCGACATGAACGCCTTGGTTGAATGACCTGTCCAAAATCGCAAAACATACCAACGAGAGGAGGTTACGATGTGATGCGCAACACTTACCTGGAGTCAAGGCCAAAAAGACTGTTTGTGAAGATATGCTAGAACATGCCGTAGTCAGAGGTTAAGGAGGGTTGAGATCGTGAATAATCGCGACTCTTCGTTGCATTCAAACGCCGCACCCTGGCAACTTAGTATTCGATCACCATGATTTCCACAAGGAAGGTTATATTCCTTGCTTATCTTGCCATCGGAGAAAGGTAGTAAGCCGCTTGTATTCAAAATAGCGAAAAACATGATATCACAAAGCCAATTTCCTTCGTTCAGAACAGCCGAAACCGGAATCTTTCGACAATCTGAGTATTCATCGCGACGATTCAGTATTGAGTACCAGCATCAGATAAGATGAATATGGACATAGACTCATTGCTCGAAGCCGCACGTCCTAGAACGGAAGATAATGGCGAGTCTTCTTCCCGGGCTTCCCTTTGACGTAGACGAACCACTGCGGCGCCATCCTGATCGTATCCCCTCCCTCCCTCTCTTCTTCGCCATCCCCCTCCCGCATGACCTCAATGCCCACATGCCCCGCAAGCGCCCTACAAGCCCACCTCTCCCCACTGCGCCCATCCACCACCCGCACACTAACCTCCGCATACCCCTCCGGGCACGCGCTCACACGAGGGAACCCACACCCATCTACCTCCAGTCCCCTCGCCCACGCGGGCGTCGGCACACGCGCCAGAACCCCCAGCCGCACGGCCGTATCCTTATCTCGGTCCGCGAAGAACACGCCCTGTGCATCCCAGGCGCAGAACGCGCTTATCCAACCGCCGAGCCAGTACGTCCCGGATCCGCTCTCCTCGTGCACCATGCGTGCCCAGAAGGGTGCGTCGGGCCCGGTGGGGAAGCCATCGTCGAAGGCGCGCACGAAGCGCGTGAGGATGGCGCGGAGCATGTGGGACCATTCGGTGGGTTCGGCGCCGAATTCGGAGAGTTTGGAGATGCGGGAGAGAAGGGATTGCCAGTCGGATTGTGTGCCTAAGAGGGTGAGGTAGGGGATGCCGCAGAGGGTGCCGAGTCGGTATGTGAAGTACCTGGTGATTAGACATGGTTAGATATGTGCTATGAGATATCGGAAGAAAGAGGGCATACTTTTTCAGTGTCGACATGAGGAGCACGGAGCAGATTACCGAGTCGTCCGGGGTAGTCGTTGAGAAATTGGGGAGCACCCACGGGACCAGCGACGCGTCCTTCACCTGTTGTCGTGTAGCCAATGCACTCATAGTATCATCCAGATAGTAAACGCACCTTCTTGCCAACCTCTCTACTCATCTGCACCGCCAGATCACCAAAATCCATTCCTTCCACAGTCGTCGACTCGGACGTGACCCTCAGCTCGATCCGTCCCGAATGTGAGACAAATTTATCGCGCAACTCCTCAGCGTGCGCGTTTATACTGATGGGAGCCATCAGCTTGGTGTCGCTGGAAGAGCGAAAAGATCAACACGCACTAGAAGTTCAGCTGCGACATGATAGCAATCCATACGTCGTCCGGCCTGCGTGCATCGATGAGATCCATCTTACAAGCCATCGATATCAACGTAGACACACCGAATAACGAGGTTGTGGTGCTTATTGTACGCCAGCACCACCCCCTGCACGAACCCGTTCCGCTGCACGATGATACCCCTCGATTGTGGCTCCTCAGCTTTCCAAGGGACTGAGCTCTGCAGGATTCTCGCAGGCGTGTACTCAGTTATCACATCACCGAGAATCTCGGCCTCGTTGTGGAGGAGCTGCGCGTGTGTAGGCGCGAAGCGTTCAGCGGGGTGGGGGGCGATGGGGAATGTTACGGGCATGGTATGGCTGGAGGTTTTGGTTGGGATTTGAAGGAGGGTTGTGGATGTGTGCCTGTGGACGCCATGAAACGGTGCGCGTGGGGATTAGACCAGGTACTATATAGAGAGCTGAATCCGATGGGCGACGGCGTTCCGGGTCGAGGCTACCTCCAGGCTGTGACCTGTATTAACATGACAGAGCAGGCGTGTTGGGATCCAGGGTTGTCGGAGGCGCCCATCGAAAGTTTCTGGGACCATCGTGTGAGTGAGTGAGTAAGTGAGTGAAGAAAATGATGAGGGTGCGCAATGCGCGTCGCCGTCAGAAGCATCTTGATGGGATTTAGATCGCTTAGATCCTCCAAACCTTCTTTGAACACCTCTACCTTCATGGCGCTGTAGTGTAGCGGTTATCACTCGAGATTCTGATTCTCGTAACCCAGGTTCGAGTCCTGGCAGTGCCTTAGAAGACTATTAACGAGGCAAAGTCAATTTTATACCACGTATCAGTCACGTATCCCACACAGGCATCCTATATGCGCATTGCTGCAGTATCTTTTCTTTATACGGTCCCCTAACAATGTGTGAGAGCCGTTCCAGAAATGGACAATGCGAAGGGGTAATTATTTCTTCACACATATCAAAAACAGAATATCGCCCGGGTGATCAAAAAAAACATCAATATTTGCTCAACTTGACTCAACATTACGATAACTTCCAAGACGACTGGTTCGAGTCTAGCGGCGCACTCCTCCACATATCTTGCTTACGAAACTGAAGCACACGAAGTATGAACTGTATACGGCGCTGTAGTGTAGTGCTATCGCTCGACTCAGCTGATTGACGATTGGGTAATCCAGATATCGTTCTCGCGACCCAGGTTCGAGCCCTGGCAGTGCCTCTGGAAGTCAGTGTGTTGACTATACTTTTGCAACTCCCGCGGCTTCAATCAGGGACATCGTGCTGGTATTCTCGTGGGCCTAAACTTCCACTCAAGTGGCGCATCCCTTCAAGTATCAGGAGCGGAAACACATAGGTATCGGCGCTGTAGTGTAGCGCCAACACACGAGGCTACACATAGACCTCTCTCGATTTCTGTCGTCCTCGAAACCCAGGTTCAAGTCCTGGCAGCGCCTTCCTTTAGACATTTGCAAGTTTCTGTATGTTTTTCGTCTGTACCCACCAATCTCCGGGTATTTGGATCGACGAAATTTGGATTGGAGACGACGCCGTATACAGGTTAGTACCGGCACTGTAGTCAAGCAGCTCTTACTCTCAAAAATGATTTGGTTGTAGATATATGATATATTTCCAGATTCAAGTCCCGAGTCGTGGCACTAGTATGATCTTTGAATCAGCTTTAGTAGCTAGCTAAATTTTCTTTTTCTTTTCTTTCTGCGCTGACGGCACCACAGCTACCCCTTGCACCAGGATATACTGAGAACTCCGAGTCGGGGACGTCGCGGAACATCAACCTACTCTTTGCATGCTTGCAAGGTATGTAGGTATGTACCGGCACTGTAGTGAAGTGGCACTCACTCGAGATTGAGCTAAACGAGTGCGTGTGATGCATAAAGCAATCTCGCGACCCAGGTTCAAGCCCTGGCAGTGCCTTCTCCAAGTTGACCAGCGGTGCTTGTCTTTTTCTTTTCTATTCGTACTTAGTATCTCTCATACTGGGCCGGACTAGGGCGGTCGTCGGTGGCATCGATCTTCTTCCGAATTTTCGAACTATATCATACAGCATCCGAGATGTATAGGTATGTACCGGCACTGTAGTGAAGTGGCCTCACTCGATATGAAGCTGTACATATAGTGTGCAGCAGAAGTGTCCTATCCTCTCGACCCAGGTTCAAATCTTGGCGTGCCTCTTCGTTCAATGGAAAGAGTTTTGCTTTAACGATTCGGTCCCTTCAACCACTACTGCTCCCCGCTTGCAAAACTTCAGGACGCGACGTGCAAGTATGAGTACCAGCGCTGTGGTGAAGTGGCCTCACTGCTTGAGATCAAGATTTCCGGATTTCGCCATTTGACGATGATCTCGTAACTCACTGCAGGTCTTGAGGTCTTGGGGGGGGGAGTTCATTAGACTGAATCCTGAGGATGGTGATCTCCTCGATATTATACATCTGCCACCGCGTAGTCCACGGTGGGTCCTACTCACGCCCCGTCCTCATCGACCAAGACGCGTACAACCACATCGCCGCCCTCTCTGCACTTGCACCACTCCTTAATGCCTCAGCGCTCGACGTCATATGCGCGTGTTTGGAGAGTATGCCACACGCGAAGAGCATCGCGTTCTTCAACACCGTGTTCCATAACAGCATACCCAAGCATATATCGGCATATGCGATAGACCAGAGCATCGCAACGGAGCGTGGACTGTGCAAGTACGGGTTCCACGGGTTGAGCTGTGCGTATCATCTTCCCTTCCCCTCCCTTACTAACCCTTCCACCCCACCCAGACGCCTACATCCTCCGCTCCATCTCCACCCACCTCTCCCGCCCCGCCTCCTTCCTCAACGTCATCGCGCTCCTTCGCCTCTGGCACCTCCGTCTGCGCGATCCGCGCCGGGCGCCCGCTCGACACCTCGATGAGGCTCACCCCACTCAGCGGCCTCCCCGGCGCAATACGCGCGGGGGGCGCGGATCCTGCGCTTGTATTTCATTATTTCATTATACCAAGGAGTTGAGGGAGGCCGTGGTTGAACGCGTGCAGTGCCTCGGGTATGCGGGGATCGATAAGGGGAGGAATGAGCGGGTGGGAAGGGGGCGGGAGGAAGGGGAGAGCGTGGTGGATATCGGTGTGCAGGGAAGTGGCAAGAGGGTGTTGGTATGCTGGACGCATGAACAGGTATATGTCCGCTGTGTCATTTGTACGGGGTTACTGATAGACGCGTGCAGCTGGAGATGGCGAGGACATGTGCGCTCGACGAGGAGTTTCGGAAATAAATATATGTAGCTCGGACTGTCAGAACAGTGTTACACCAATAATATTACGAAGGATGGAATACCGTGAGATTGCTTTGACGCGTATGCATCTTGACGAGCCCAGCATCCATTTCGCGAGAGGTCCTTTCAAAGTCTTCATTCAAATAGGACTATGTAGAAATAGCATGATGGCTGGAACACGTCGACAGAGACTCCAAGAAGAATCGAGTTGGTGGGAAGGAAAGAGGAACGAACCTCGACTTTGATCACAAATAAAATGTTTGATGAGACGCGGGTTCCGAGATTTCCCCGTTCATTTCCTCCTTCTACTAACCACGCCACGGCCCACCGTGGCTCTACCAGAGTACAGCTCAGAGGTCTCTAGATCTCCACGCTACCACTAGCTCGATGGGTCATCTGCCTCCTTCTGCTGTCAGTGTCGCCGCTTCGCCCGCATCGCGGATTATTCTTAGCGTTTGCCGCTAATTGATAAGCGTATACATATATACCTTTCTTCCATACAAGGTACTCCTCTCCTTGATCATCTCTGATACCTTCCTCGTCTTCCAAAAGTTACGGCCCTTGCCACGCAGAATGACAGGTTTCCTCGATAATATTCGCTCGAAAAAGCCTGAACCGAGGCAGGAGGAGCTCACAGCAGATGATACGTTCGTGACAGACCCAAAACCAACGGATCTGATCATTGCGTAAACCAATCCCCTTTATCCTATCAGTGCTGGTATTGACTCCTTAACCACAGTGTAATGGGGGCAGCTGGATCTGGGAAAAGCACGGTACTTGTATTTTTATTGAAACTCGGCCTCGGACTCTTTTCAGACCGTAGTTGCAGTTCATCAATACCCTACTCGGCCAAGAGGTAGCAAGCGTTACCTATATCCCTGGATTTCGGACAACGCATATCGAGGTTTATCCCTACAGCAATCCTGTGTTTCCGGATAATCGCATCATCATGGTCGACATGCCAGCGTTCCACGACACAAATTACAGTGGTGGGGAGAGTCAAAATCGGGGACGCATCAGCGCATGGCTTGCTAAATCGTGAGAATGGTATTTAAACCGTAGGAGTCAGCTCTAATGATATCCTCCAGCTACGACTCGGGCATGAAAATGGCCGGAGTAATATACCTATTTGATATCAACACGACGCAATGGCAGGGCGCAATCAAGCTTGATTTCGACACTTTTGAACAGCTATGGGGCCAATCATCACGAAATGTTGTTTTTGTGACTTCGATGTGGGAGAAAGTCGTACACTCGACAGTTGCGGAACAACGCGAACAGGAGCTGAGGAACGAGCTTTGTAAGGACATGCTTAGGAACGGATCTGCCATGCATCGCGGATACCGTGATCAAAAGGCTGCAGAGGATACAGTCGACTTCATCTTAGCCCAAATTCCCACTGTGTATCCCGCCTGGGTACAACAGGTGATGGACGAATTCAACATGGCACTTCTTGGCACAGAGCGCTACTTGTCCACGGCACTACAAGCCTATGTCAAAAAACGCGAATACTACGCCGGTTTGTTCGCTGCTAAAGAGGATACCCACTTGACCACATTACAACAGACAATTCGATACCGCAGGCTCAAAGATTCCTTACAGATATGCCAGGCGAAAGCCGCGACGTTCAGGTCTTTCAAATCGGAACGTGCCAAAACTGATCCTGGACGCTTGAAGGAGCTACACAGGATCTACTCAGAAATTCGGAGCATTCAGCTGGAAATCAGAGACTTAGAGCTTGTTCCATTTGCTATCAAGCTTCGGGTCTTCCTTGACGTGAGATCCTTTCTTATAATCAAGGAGGTTTCATACCCACTCCTTTTTCTAGGGCCTTCCCGAGTCAGTCAATGCGAAAATATATAGGATGACAAACCAGGACTAGTAGGTCCGACGGTGAGCATACCACACAATTTCCCTATCAAGTGTGCTAGAGCATATAGGGTTAGGTGTGAACAATAAAAGTGTCAAGAACATCGTTGGTGGAAAAGCATGTGTCCGATGGCTCAGAGACGAATCACACTTTGCCAGTGCCAAGACCAGAAACAGTCACTCAAGATCGGTCAAAAACACGGATTCTTTTTGTCTGTAGGTTGGCGGGGAGTGGCTTTGGGATAATAGTTCGATTTGAATACCTGTAATTTGACCGGATCTACATGTATACAAGTCATAAGAAGCAAGGAGGCCGACAAGTTGTATGATCAATCGCAAATTAAACAAGTTCGGTTGCATGTTCCACAGGCCTAGCTGTGCATCTCTCCTTCCCTCTCTTCCCTTTTACTGACCCTTCCACCCCACCCAGATGCCTACATCCTCCACACCATATCCACCCACCTCTCCCGCCCCACCACCTCCTCCGACCTCATTGTGCTACACCTCGGCTCCGGTGCCTCAGTCTACGCGATCTGCGCCAGGCGCTCCCTTGACACCTCGATGGGCCTCACGCCCTCAGCGGCCTCCCTGGTCCTGCGGTTGGTTTTCATTATAGCAAGTCTCAAGGATCCTAGTGCCAGTGCCGATGTGGAGGGAGAGTGAAAAGGAGAGGAAGAGGGTGCGCACAGATTGCATGTCGTTCAAGCAGAGGAAGTACTAAACAGGAACTGTGGGTGGAAATTCCTCAGACGCATCGGATGTCGGTGAAATCGTACGGGGTCGAGACAGCGACGGAGGCCTAGACAAAGATGCGTGCACGCTCGCGTTCGACATCCTCCTCGACCGATAACACGTCGACACAGGCTCGAGAAAGGATCGAGTTGGTGAAAAAGAAAGAGGGAAGAACCGTGACTTTTATCACAAATAGTATAAGCATCATGCTAAAATGATGTACTCAAATCACATCACATTACAACGCCGAGCCCCGTGGCGCATCCCTGGATGATCTACACTACGTACGGTGTATCGGGAATGGGTCAAGGACATACGAGGTATACCCTAGGCGTGGGTGCTGTCGTGTAGTGGCCATCATCCGAGAATTTGATCTCTGAAAAATGGTGTATTCATCTTCTCGTAACCCAGGTTCAAACCCTGACAGTGCCTCTTAGTCGCGAAGAAGAAAATGGGTATATTTTATGTGTCTGAAATTCCTCAAATAAAAGATTATTGGAATGTGCCTGCGCCCCGCAATGCACCTGTGACTCACCATGGATTTGTTCTCGTAACGTAACCCAGGTTTGGGTCCTGGAAGTGCCTTGTGTCCGTATGGGGAGAATGTTTTTGAGCTGCAGCCTGCCGGACCGGGAGATAAATGAACAGGCGTGCAGTGTGCATCCCCTTGTTGACATGGGCCATGGGCATATATAAGTATCATACTAAAGTCATGTACTCACATCACACTACATCACATCACAACACCGAGTCCCGTGGCGCATCCTCGGACGCTCTACAGTACATACCGCGAATGGTTGAGGAGACACGAGGTATCCCCTAGGGCATGGGCGCTGTAGTGTAGTGGTTATCACTCGAGGTTTTGATCGTCAACAAATGATATCGTTATCTTCTCGTAACCCAGGTTCGAACCCTGGCAGTGCCTCTGTCACCAAATCTCAGCTCGTTTACATATTTTATATCCCTGAAATTCCTCAAATAAAAGATTGTTAGAACGCGCCTGTGCTCCCATACACACCTGCCACCTGTGACTCACCATGGACTTGGTATCATTATGCGTGTTCACTGAGTTCACGATTGCAGGACCCGCGAAAGGACGTATGGTGGCGCATTCTCTCGCGTCCAGACATCGATATACGTAGGAGTACAAGGACAAGGACAAGCGAGGGTACGTAGGAGGTTAAGCGTTGTAGTGTAGTGATTATCACTCGAGATTCTGATGATCAGGTCATGAATCTCGTTGATCATTCTCGTAACCCAGGTTCGAGCCCTGGCAGTGTCTTAACCCAGCGGGCAATTAAAATTCTTTTATTCCGGGGTAGCGCATATGTTTGGATCGTTATCACAGGTATACACCATCAATAATAGCTACGCACCAGGGTCGGCGAGCTCCATACGCATCGTGGCGCATCCACACACGAATCGTGATTGATCGGTCGCCCAGATCGGGTGTGGCAGTATGGGTACAGTGATGAATAGGGGAACTTGTATGGCGCTGTAGTGTAGCGGTTATCACTCGAGATTCTGATGGTGCATCGCAGCAAGTCAATTCTCGTAACCCAGGTTCGAGTCCTGGCAGTGCCTTATCAGGAACTTGTAGCAGAATTTTTAGGGTGCGGCACAGCCTGATTCCGACTCTGAGACATGCTTACCTCCCGCTTTGGTGATGTCATAGACACTGCCTCTTCTGCATTGATATCACATCCCAACGAGACTCTTTAGATCCCCCACCCCATCGTGCGCACACACACACAGCATGAGCTTCGTATTCGAGAAAGCGAGCAAGAAGCTCTTCGAGAAGCACCTGGAGCAGTACGCGCCGAAGGATGCGATGTACGAATTCTACACGGATAAGAAGGGGAAGCAGAAGCGCAAAAAGGTATGTATTTTCATTCCTTTCGCTATGTACACCAGATAGTCATAAGTCAGTCTAACACTCCCCCAGCGTCCCCTCCCACCAGACCTCTCCCCACGCGACGCCAAAATCCTCCAATCCGTCCGTCGGCGCGCACACTATCTCGACAAAGGATTCCACATCCTCGGTTTCCGCTTCGGCTGGACCTTTCTCATCGGTCTCGTTCCCGTCTTAGGGGACGCCATGAACGCCGGACTGAATTACTACCTCGTCGTGCGGAAAGCGCGGCAGGCGGAGCCCCCGGCGTGGATTGTGCAGCGCATGTTGTTCAACATGGGGTTGAGCACGGGCGTGGGGCTGGTGCCGTTTGTGGGAGACGTGGCGGTTGCGGTGTGGAAGACTAATAGTAGGAATGCGGCGTTGTTGGAGGAAGTTTTGAGGTTGAGGGGGGAGGAGTTTATCAGGCTGAATCCTGAAGATGGCCAGAGTGTGGGACGAGGCCCAGGCTTGAGTGAACGTGATGTCGAGCAGGTGAAGCCTGGGGCGGGGTTTAACAATGAGACGAAGAGGAGGAGATAGGGAGTTGATAGATAGAGTCTAGACCTACCTCGACCATTATGACGTCATAACCTCCCCATCTTTATATACACCGTGCAGCAATCGAATTGTCCACAGCGATGTCGATTCTCTCCGTCAACGCGGGCTCCTCGTCGCTCAAAGTCTCCCTCTTCAAGCGCACGGACTCAGTCACGCTCGAGGTCACATGTACCATCTCTTCCATCACCTCCCCACCCGCCTTCCTCACACTTAACGGTTCCACTACCCCCCTCCCTGCCTCTATCGCCTCCCACGCCTCCGCCTTCACGCACATCCTCTCCCAGCTCCCCTCCCCACTCGACTCGATCTCGCACATCTGCCACCGCGTAGTCCACGGCGGGTCCTACTCACGCCCCGTCCTCATCGACCAAGACGCGTATGACCACATCGCCGCTCTCTCTGCACTCGCACCACTCCATAATGCCTCAGCGCTCGACGTCATACGCGCATGCCTTGAAAGTATGCCGCACGCGAAGAGCATCGCGTTCTTCGATACCGTATTCCATAACAGTATACCCAAGCATATATCGGCGTACGCAATTGACCAGACCCTCGCAACAGAGCGCGGGCTGCGCAAGTACGGCTTCCACGGGCTTAGCTGTAGGATTCCTCCACCCTTTCCCTCCCTCCGTTCCTTGCTAACATACCACCCCCCCCAGATGCGTATATCCTCCGCTCCGTCTCCACGCACCTCTCCCGCCCCGCCTCCTCTCTCAACCTCATCGCGCTCCACCTCGCCTCCGGCGCCTCCGTCTGCGCAATCCGCGCCGGGCGCTCCCTCGACACGTCGATGGGGCTCACGCCCCTCAGCGGCCTCCCCGGCGCAACGCGTGCGGGGGGCGTGGATCCTGCGCTTGTGTTCCATTATACTAAGGATGCTAGCGCCAATGTCGATGGGGAAGAAGAGGGTGAAGGAGAAGGGGACGGGGTCCATAGACTGCATGTTACACAGGCAGAGGAGGTGCTCAATAAACAGTGTGGATGGAAAGCCGTTACGGGGACGGCGGATTTCGGGAGGATCGTACGGGGTCGCGATAGCGACAAAGGCCTAGATAAAGATGCGTGCACACTAGCATTCGACATCCTCCTCGATCGTATACTCGACTCCGTGGGCGCGTACCACCTCAAGCTTGGTGGAGAGGTCGACGCGCTCGTGTTTGCGGGCGGGATTGGGGAGCGGAGCGTGGAGTTGAGGGAGGCCGTTATAGAACGCGTACAGTGCCTCGGGTATGCGAGGATTGATAAGGGAAGGAATGAGGCGGTGGGAAGAGGGCAGGAGGAAGGGGAGAGCGTGGTAGATATCGGTGTGCAGGGAAGTGGCAAGAGGGTGTTGGTGTGCCGGACGGATGAACAGGTACGTATCCGCTGCGTCATTCGTACGGGGTTACTGATAGACGCGTGCAGCTGGAGATGGCGAGGGCGTGTGCGCTCGACGAGGAGTTTTGGAAATAAATATCTGCAGCGAGGACTGTCAGAACAGTGCTATACCAATATCGTTACGAAGGATGGAATACCGTGAGGTTGCTTTGACGCATATGCATCGTGATGAGCCCAGCATCCATTTCGTGAGAGGTCTTTTCAAAGCCTTCATTCAAGTATACGTAGAGATAGCATCATGGCTGGAACGCATCGACAGAGGCCCGACGAAGGATCGAGCTGGTGGAAAAGAAAGAGGAACGAATCGCGACTTTGATCACAAAATACAATATTTGATGGATGAGATGCGGGTTCCGAGATTTCCCCGTTCATTTCCTCCTTCAACCACTATGGCCCCCCTTGGCTCTACCAGACATGTACAGCTCAGAGGCCTCTAGATCTCTAGATCTACACGCTACAACTAGCTCGATGGGTCACCTGCCTCCTGCTGGCAGTGTCGGCGCTTCGCCAGCATCGCAGATTATTCTTAGTGTTTGCCGCTCATTGATAAGCCTACACATATATACCTTTCTTCCATACAAGGTACTCCTTCATCATCTCCGATCCCTTCTTCGTCTTCCAAAGGTTACAAACCTTGCCACGCAGAATGGCAGCTTTCTTCAATAATTTTCGCCCGCAAAAGGCTAAACCGAGGCGGAGGGAGGTCACGGCTGACGATGCGTTCGTGACAGACCCAAAACCAACGGATCTGGTCATTGCGTAAATTAGTTCCCTTTATTCTATCGGGCTAATATTCACACCTGAGCCCCAGCGTAATGGGAGCAGCTGGGTCTGGGAAAAGCACGGTATTTGTATTTTTGTTGAAACTTGCCGTCGAACCATTTCCAGACCGTAGTTGCAGTTCATCGATGACCTATTCGGCAAAGAGGTAGCAAGCGTTAGCGATAACCCTGGTTCCCACACAGAGCATGTCCAGGTTTATCCCTACAGCCATCCTGAATTTCCGAACAATCGCATCGTCATGGTTGAAATGCCAGGGTCCGACGACATAAGCTCCAGTGATAGGGAGAGTTGAATTCGGGGGCGCATCAGCGCATGGCTCGCTCAATCGTGAGAATGGTATTTAAACCACACTAGGAGTCAGCTCTGATGGTATCCTCCAGCTACGACTCGCGCATGAAAATGGCTGGAGTGGTATACCTGTTTGATATCAGCCATGACTCCAGGCAATGGCAGGGCGCGATCAAGCAGGATTTCGACGCTCTTGAACAGTTATGGGGCCAATCGTCACAAAATGTTGTCATTTTGACTTCGAAGTGGGCCAACTCAGCCAAACTAGAATGGTTCACTGAAAACGGACGCGAGGAGGAGCTGATGATGACACTTTGGAGCGGCATGCTTGACAACGGAGCTACCACGCGTCGCGGATACCGTGATCAACAGTCTGCACAAGACACGGTCAACTCCATCTTAGCCAAAACGCCCACTGTGTATTCCGCCTCGATACAGCAAAAGATGGACGAATTCAACAAGGCACTTCTTGACACAGGGTGCCACTTGTCTGTAGCACTACACCATCTCAAAACGCGCAAAGACTACGCTGCTTTATTTGATGCTGAAGAGGATACTCACTTGACCGTATTACAACAGACGGTTCGCTACCGCAAGCACAAAGATTCCTTAAAGATATGTCAGGCGAAAGCCGCGACGTTTAGGTCTTTCAAATCAGAACGGGCCAAAACTGATCCTGGGCGCTTGGAGGAGCTACAAAGGATCTACTCAAAGATTCGGAGCATTCGGGGGGAAATCAGAGACTTAAAGCTCGAAGTTCCATTTACTCTCAAGCTTCGGGTCTTCCTCGACGTGAGATCCTTTCTCATAATCAAGGAGGTTTCATACCCACTCCTTTTTCTAGGACCTTCCCCGGCCAATCAGTGCGACAATATATAATATGACAAACCGGGACCAGCAGGACCGACGGTGAGCAGACCACATGATTTCCCTATCAAATATGCTAGAGCATATTAGCTTAGGCGTGAACGATGAAAGTGTCAAAAACATTGTTGGTGGAGAAGCATTTTTCTGATGGCGCAGTGACAAATCACACTTGGCCAGTGTCAAGACCGGAGACAGGTGCTCTCGGTCAAAAATGCGGATTTCCTTTTTGCCTGTAGGTTACAGCGGGGAGTGACTTTGAGATAATAGTTCAATTTGACGCTAATTTGACAAGATCTACATGCATACAAAGGGCACAAGTCATGAGAAGGAAGGAGGCCGACAAGCGGCACAATCAATCGCAAAAATAAACAAGTTCGGTGACTTTCCAGAGAATTAAGTTGAAGGATGCAGCACGATGTGGTGCCAAACTCTTTCACAAGTTCTCACTGGTAATGTCCCAATTTCACGACAGGTTGTTCAATTTCATGATATTGTTACTACATCTAGAAGTCCGTCACATGCGGTTGCAGATCCAATTTGCATGAGATCGTTGGACGCGCTGTTTACGCGTTGTTTGGATTGGATGGGAACGGCAAGATAGCGGCATATTGAGGTTCTGCATTTACCATGGGTTAATTTCTGTCATTCAAACTGTATTCTAAGCATATTGTATCTATATACCGTAGCGCTCTACCCCAAAGCTTAGATTGCCGGCATGGAATGTGTGGCGCGGGTTCGCTCGAGGTTCGCTCCTGATTGCCGTATTACCGGATCACCGGCAATGTGTGCCATGTTTCGGCAAGCCTTCTCTTACTTCCCGCACATAGTATACACCACCTGTTATGCTCTCATTTCCACATGCAGTAAGTATAATTCAACCAGTAATATAATTCATTCAACCTCCCATGAGTTCACAGACAACATGCAATGAGATCGGCTCAACATATCATGAGATTAGTCTCCTAGACAGACACCATCAGTCGTACCTCCGATGGGATCGAAGCAATATGTAGGATTTTAATATTAGAACGGTTGACGGCTAACGATTTAGTAGACAGAGACCTATGAAGATGGGTCAAGCTCAGTCAAGTAAGGCTAGACTTCATCAGTGTACCTATATAAAAATAGGTCAAGTTACTAGGTAGTAGGTCAGAACACAGCATGGTAACATTACAAGAGAACACGCGCCTCAGTCAAGTAAGAATAGACTGAGATAATCTACTACAAGAAGCTTCGTATAAAAGTGCATATGGTACGGATTCCCACTAGGACTCTGTGGAGCAGAGAAACGTGAAATAGTAAGTACAGTACTACAGATTAATCACACCAGAAATAGAAATGTTCGGGGGGTCCTCAATCCCATTCTTAAAACAATAGTCTAGAATATTTCTGAAATCCATCCCGAAACTAATAGTTTAAGGACTGCCAGCAGCCAATGAGATTGCAGGCTCTTAGTTTCGGGCGCCCCGAAACTAATTGTTTGAGGATTTCTTGAAATTGATTCTTATTCTAATTGTTTAGGCACAGGACCCCTTTAATAGGTTCATTTTCGGTGTGATTAGTATCACCACTGCCTCAACTCAATTCCGATCCTGCATACGACGGGTTGTACCACGTTATATATCTCCAGCATGTTTTAAGTCAACCTGTTGTGAACTTATGCCGCAACGTGTAAGTATTTAATTTGAGAACATATAATAATATTCAGCCTGACATATGCAACAGTATCATGATATGTATGTTCCATACAGACGTTCCGAGTTGGGGCGCTGATCATCGGTCTCCTGTCACCGACGCCTGAGCTAAACCTGAGCCTACAATTGAAGCTTACAGATCTAGACGTGCACAGCTAGTGGGAGCTACCGATACGGTTTTTAAGGCAGTATCAGGCCAGTTACCATGCCAAAACTCTTTTCCCCTTACAATGAGGTTCCTAACACCGTGTCTAAGTTTCTCTATCGCTGAAGAGATGGCACCAACAGTGCCACCATGGCCCTCACAAGTAGAAGACCTAACAGGCATTGGCCAACAAATCTCCAGTCAGTGTTACTCGCTCTTGCTCATATATATATTCAGTTTATGTGGCCGCGGTTTCTTTCAGTGCGTAAACTGACCATTGATAATAATGAAAATTTCACTAACAGCGATCATGGCACCAGTGATAGCTCTTGTATACTGCCAGAAACTGGTTCGGCCAATGCTCTACGCCCATCTTGGATTTATCTATTCCCTCCTCATTGGGAGTTCTGTATCCCATGGACAGCTCACACAAAAGGATGGGGTGTTGGTCTTGATCACCATCGCATCCCCGGCAAGCTTTGCTTTATGGCTTCTCACTCTGTGGTCATTCCGGTCCCCGCGCCGCTTTCCTATACAGACGAGCCGACCGAATTCAAAAGAAGTACTATTACTGAAACTCTTATCTATTGGCAGTTTGGCCTTTGAGATCGTCTTGATTTATCTGATCTTCATCCCACCCAGCGACTGCGATAATTCATACCATAATTGGGCGGGGCTTGTTTGGGAGCTGCCCTTCGTTTTTCAAGCATTGTGGCTATTACTAGTTGTGGGCGTTTTCGGTCATGCCTTCGGTGGGCGAGCGTGGTCTGTTGCCCGAGCTTTGTCTGTCAACCAATTATCTTGCTAAGAATTTCAAGATCTCTGACTGTATGGCTTACATAGGCCCATGCACTCAAGATCTGAACACTCGCGGTGGGAGGCCTCAGCACAGCCAGACGTAGTGACCTGGACGGAGATTTCGTTAGCCAGGCATAGTGTGCCAGGGGAGTCAGCCGAACACGCGAGGATGCGGGCTATGATCATTGCCAGCATTCAGATTTGTGCTCTCCCAACCCTTGACTTTCCCATCAACCCAAGCGTCGTTTGTGTCCTACTTCTGCTCTCCTTTGCGCTGATATACGATAAAGGAAAGATTCTGCGCAGTGCAACCTTCATGGACGTGATCACAAGGTCAACTTTTTTTCTCCGTCATGTCCGTCATATGGACAGCCCCTTTTCTGACCCAGGCATGCAACTAGTCCTTTTATTCTAGTGCTTCCCTCGTTCCTGTTAAGCGGTGTCTTCAAGCTCTCGATCTACGCCGACACCATCATTCCCATCGTCTCCATTTCCGTGACCTGGCATAGATTTCAATCGCCTGGTGCGGCCAAATCGGTGATCTTGAGAAATCGCCTTTTGTATGTGCTCAATCAGAACTTCTTCATTTAAATTAAAGTCACTAACGAACGTTAAACTACCACCCATCAGGTTCATATTTTGGTTGGCATTTAGAATGACAGCCGTTGTCCTTGCACCCACTGGCATATTGGACTTCCCCTATGCGAATACAGGGTTAGGTTTAAGTACATACACATTGCCGTTCTGGATCCTTGCTTGGCTTGTGACTGCTGTCTGGCCCTCGGGAAAGCAGTACTCATGCATGGAAATGTGGTAAGTGCCTTTGTTAAATCCCTCTGGCTATGTGGTCGTGAAACGCATAATGCACCAGGGAGTCCACAATGTCAAGAGCACACATTCTCAAAGCCGCACTGATCGTCATCACCCCAAATGTGCTCTGGATACAGAGCACTGTCAATACACGTATTTCGAACCCTATATGGTCGTTTTCGGACGAGATCCTTTCGAACATGACCTTTGGGCAAGTAAGCCTCCTCACGTCGATTATCTTATGCCCACTAATGCTGGCTGTCACGGAAACCAGGTCTCTGCTCTAATTGTGTCGCTGTTTTCCATCATTTCATTGCTAGATGCCGTTCGAGAGGTTGATAAAAAGACTTGGAAAGCTGTTTTTTATTCCCAGTCTTTGGGGGGGAAAGAGGCCCACCGCCACTGGGATGTGCAAACCGCCCGCAGCCTGAGACGTCCTAGCAAAGTGTTTTCACGCCACCAGGAGTCTTCTGTATGCCCCAATGCAGATGCGCACAGGTGCCCTGTCAGACAAAATTCGAGACACAGCTTGTTAGCATAGAAAAGGCAAACGAACCCATGGTATCTACAGTGGAGATCAACTCGGACTACATGCACGACTAAGCCTGTATTATTGTGGACTTGGATTGGACAGTCGTGGAGAGAGAGCATCCTTTTCATTACCCTACATTAGTTGAACATAATTATATTTGCTCCAATTGAACAATACTCGGTCGACAAAAGAATGCAAAGAGTTTAGCGTTCTTTGATACCGTGTTCCATAATGGCACACCCAAGCATATATCGGCGTACACGATTGACCAGGACATCGCTAAAGAGCGCGGGTTGCGCAAGTACGGATTTCATGGGCTGAGCTGTGCGTCCTCTCTCCCTTCTCTATTCTTGCTTGCTAACCTCTCCACCCCGCCCACAGGGACATACATCCTCCGCACCAGTGTTGGTGTGTCGGACAGACGAGCAGGTACGTGTGCTCATTGGATGTTTTAGGTGGTGGTGATGCTGATATTGTTGATTCTGCATGTAGTTTGAGGTGATGAGGGCGTGTGCACTCAACGAGGAGTTCTGGATATGTAGCTCGGGCTGTCAAAACAAAGTCATACCGATACGAAATCGAGGATGGAATACAATGCTTACTTTTACCGGTACCGCGTATGCATCCCTATTTTCGTCGCACAGCTTGAGATTTTTGTTTTCAAGGATGGGTGTGGAGCACGGCCATGGGTGATAACTTGTAACGCGTCGCGATCTACATCGAAAGGATCTTGGACTCGGAGGCGGTGGAAGGAAAGAAAGAACCAATCTGAAGTCGATTCGGATCACTTGAAAGTGACGTTGGGATGCGCACTCCGAGATTTCTCCGTTCACCTCCTTCCTACCCCCGCCGGCCAACCTTGGATCTACCTGGCAGATGCTTCAGACGTCTCTACACATTACCATCAGTTTGGTGGGTTTATCTACCTCCTATTCTTATTCAGTTTCGGGTCTGTGCTTCGAGAACGAAGGAACCTATAACGGTGGAGCGAACCTTCGTGTACGCTGGAAAATATACCTATGACCATGGGCATAGCTTGTTCTGTTCTAGCGCTAGACTTCGACCTCCCTCATCTCCCAACATCCCCCCAACGACAACCTGAAGTACAAGGCCTGAGGCCTGATGGTTTTCTGCTTTCTCTCTGCCCTTTCAACTCCTGAACGAAGAATTCAACACTGACGCGCATCTGCTGGAGCTCAGTCGCTCGCTACCATGTCATTCCGGTGTAATTCAATGGGTGTTTTGTTTTCTCTACGTATCCGGCCCCTTACCCTCAACCCCAAACCTCGTGGTCGGTATAAATACTCGTGGCGCTCATCAGTTCAAACAAGTTTCTTGAATGTTCCAACGGTGATGAGAGATCGGCTCAAGATCTGTTGAGAAATAAATAACCACCTCTCTACTCTGTATATGTATACTAACAAGCCAAGTCCGCCGAAAAAGCAGTACCCCTCAGCCCTGCCAGTATAGCCTACGCGCTCTGAGGAATTTCCAAAGATATCGCCCGCGATTCGATGACGGCCTCTTGCACATTGTTCGTCGAAAACGGCCCGTTAATGATGCTGAGCGTCAGGATCGGGTAAAACCCCTATAGGATGTATGGTCAATTAGAAACCTTTCATGTTCAAATGGACGTTCTGCTCACAGAAACCGAGATGTACACGCTTTGAAATACACAGTTCGCGACAAGCGTGACGTCTTGGACGTGCAGGGGGGTTGGGATCAGCGGTAGGATCGCCCTTACCAGCTGCACATTCCGATGTGTGTAGATCGGTAGTTCGTAAGGAGTTGGAGTAGATGGTGACCCACCTGCAGAATCCCATAGACGATCCCAGACTCCAATAAAATCACCAAGATATGCCATGTCTTAAACATGTGTCGGTGTTTTCCAAGCGTTCTTAGAAACCTTAGGTTTTTCCTAATGACGTCTGAGGTTAGCAAAGCCTCGGAGGGAAAATAACCCTTACCAAAGAATATACCCAATGAGCCCCGTCGCAAGCATATTCGTCGCGAACGACAGAAGCGCGGAGGCGGTATTGAGGATCTTGTAGGCCATGTCAAATCCTTCTGCCACCGCTGTAAATTCAGGATTCGAGGAATCGAAGATGAGCACGGCGAGCGTGGTGGCTGACATACAGTAACAGAGCGTGGGGTTCTTGAGCACAACGTAACAAGGGACAGGGGATAGTGGCGTACCGGCAGAAGTTATCCACAATGCATTGCAAATGTACAATGCCCATCTTTTCGATCCCGAAATGGTCCACGCGCGCCATATGATGATGCCGTCATTAAGTACGGGCTGCCAGTGAACAAAACAGCGAGTGTGAGTCCCAGAATAGTGAGCAGTGGAGAAGCGCTTCCTTACCGGAAGCAAATTCAGCCAAAACATGACCAGATTCCACTTGACGAGACGCTTATTGACAAGCCGTGAGCTGGCCAAGAGTCCGATGGTACTCGTGATCTTGAAGGTGTCCAGCATCATGAACATCGCCCAGAGGTATACGCTGATGGACATTGTTAGGGATATGAAACTATATGACGCCACTCCAATCAGTGTCCAGGAGAGGAACGATTTTTGAGGTTTCCTGCAGCGTAGTCAGTTGAACATAGGAAGTGGGAGACTCGAAAAGGTGGTATGGTAAGGCGTACTTGATAAGACTGGTGATAGTGATGACGGACAGTGGCGCAAAGATTCCTTTGGGCGACGGTACATCAGTGAGCCTGAGTGAAGTAGACGGAACCAGGGTACATTCTCACCGTAGCAGAGAAGGAGCGGGCCCAGCGTCGAGAATATATCGCTGATGAGGAAAGAGTGGCCATAACGTTGAAGTATACGCCGCTCTTGGGGTGTCATCGTGCGCCGAGGTAGTTTAAATCAGTAATTCAGTGGGATTGAGCTTGCTACTTCTTGCAACCTTTCGATTTTTATATTGACAGCACGCCTCATGATCCTATCACGACTACAGCTTGCTTCTCAGCTGAACAGGCAAAGAAGAGGACTTTCTCCTCGACAAAGTGACGTCCCAGGGGTTTGACGTGCGGTGTTGGAGGCCGTGCCAGAGAATCATTTAGTCATCAGTAGGCTTCGTGATCAGTAATTGCTTCTTGAAGCTAGTGGAACAGCAAGGCCAGCCCCGTTGGCGACGGAACACACTAGAAAAACAGGTTTGTTAAGGCATTCTTGGGTGGTGAAGTATCCCATACCTTGCTACGGTTGGCTTCCAGGGTCAGGTCTACTTCAGCCAATCGGATTGCAGCAGGACGTGACCTTCTGAGCTGTGTCCGAGGTCCTGGAACCCTGTGACAGTATCTTCGACTTCTTCCGCCTGCGGGATAGGTACAAGCTATGTTATACGAGTGGTTCCGCATACATTTTCGGTTCTTCGAGGTGATGTGTATGTTCTGGAAAAATATCAGTATGTTCTTCAGTGAAAAACATGAGAAGGTGATATATCCCACACTTTTTTAGGCCCTCCGTGTGTCTACAAATTTGAAGACGACACCTTATTGATTATCACTCATCTCTGGCTCTCAAATTTCGTCCCAGACTGATATGTCTACGTTTTCATGAAAATGTCTTATGAGTCCGTAGTCTGAGAAAAAGTTAAAAATGTAATAAATAGTCCCCTGTGTAGTTCTGAAGCCCCCAACATGCAGACAAGTAAATCAACGCCATATATCATGCAAGTCCACGTTCAACCTATACATTCTGTCAGATTGTGTCGCATCACTATATTCGGAATCCTCCGCAATCCAAGTCGTGACATAAAGCGGGTCGACTCATCTGAGTCCAATTTCCATCTCATATGCTACTGTATTTGATATGTACATATAGCACGGGGTCACTTATGCCTTTGACTGTTCGGGAGAGCCACATACTATACTCAGTATGTCCTATGTACAGGAAAGCTCAGAAATCTCCTCAAAAAGGAAACATATATGTAAGAGACTTCTCAAATCTTATGTCAATTCGGACTAGATATGTCGTTGTATACCTATCAGAAGCTGAAAATACGTAGGTGTGACAGACGCGGATATGACCAAGAGTCGAAGGAGGACCCCATCAGCTTCAAATGGACAAATGGAAGCGTGAAGTAGACCTGACCCTGGAGGCCAACCGTACTTGCGCCCTCACTTCATCCACGCCACGTTACCTTCAAAATCTCACGCTTCAAGTTGAGTCGGTGATACTGAAATGATCAAGACGGGCTGACCGTCTCTGTGGAGCTGCATCATATCTCTTATCAGCTTCCGCTGTCATCGAAACACGTTTGAAGAGATGCCTTCTAAAAGAAGGCAAACATCGGAGAGTTGTCAATAGCGAAAGTATGCAGAGGTGCCCGATTGACAGCTCCGCAGGTTATCATTATCATACAACTCGGCGACACCTTCTACCAGACGTTAGCGCACACTTGTGCTTCCTAGAAGTCTTATTTGTCCATGTTGCCAGCACTTTCATGAAATACCAATCAGCGATGGTCATCCAAAGGTCGATGATGATGCAGGTACTTACAAGTGGGAACCAAGCATTGGGGCGATCCAGGGGCATGCTACATCTTTTATCGAACCGAGGAGCAGGTTGGATATTGCTGTGCTTCTGGGTGAATGGTGCAGACGGCGTGGACATCCGTAGATGGAGATGACGAGGTCATGTAAGTGATGTGGAGTCCTGGAAGTGAAGAAACAACGACAAACCGATAATTCCTTCACCAAAAGTGGATATACGATCTACAGAGGGTAAGTATGTACAGCATCCTGGCGAGTTATAACAGATACTTATGATCTATGCACAGCCGACAGGCATAAGGAAAGAACAACAGCCATGCTCCCACCATACGCCAGAACCGTAGCATCCTCTGCGTCTCCGAATACTTCGTCGGCTTATCGGGAAGCCCCCGATAAATTGCCAACACAAGCACATGCAGCACGCAGAGCAAACAAAGCTGGATCTGGCTGCTTCAATTCCTTACCGGCAGCCTTGGCATCAGTTGAAGCGGATCGACAGTGAAGGTGATCCGTGGTGGGGTGGCCATTACAAACATACTAGCCAACGCCTCGATCGTGCAAACATCATAGGTGTTTCCTGAACATAACGTGAGTGAAGAGAAATAAGGTACTCAATGATATCGGACATACTTGTCCCGGGACCGGTGCAAACCACAATTCAAAGAGGTCGAACGAGGCGCATAGAGCGTATGCCATGTTGATCGCATTGTAAAGACGCTTCCGTACAGACCCATCGCTCGATCCTCCAAACCAAACCTACTGAGTATTGCGAAGATCATTGCAGAGTAATCCTGCACAGAGATCAGTGGGACAAGTGGCATTGAAGTGTTATGCTGACTTGATTGCCGTCTTGGGCACCCACCGGAAAGATGTGCGCAACCATAGTGTCCATTACGAAACTTCGACTTGAGGCACTGAAGCCGAAAGTGACCTCTGGTATAGTCAAATAAGACCGTTTATCATAGATTCCACTGATGGCACATCTATAACCATCGCGTAACAATGCCTATGAGTAGAAGATTGAACAGTATACTTATACGTCTAGGAAATCCGAAGCATACCTGCTTTCGAGCCTCCATCGATCACGTCTGGGTAACGGCTGCCCAGTCTTTCAGAATACGAACATTTATGGCTTCGAAGGATGGCCGCGAGATACATTGCGATTGAGGTGTGTGTTGGGCCCGTAAGAAGGGACTGGATGTTGTTCAGAATGCTGTATCGATAGTGTGGAAGAAACCGTGTACAAACTCACAAACCCTCAGAAGTACCCTGTGATACATCAAACCCAGGTTACAGAGGGCATTGTATATCGCTTAGTCGTTTGCCTGGCGAAGACACGATGTGGCTTCTGTAAGCAATTGAGTATATGGAGAGCCTGGGTAACTATGCCTATCTGAGAGGTCCTTGGGAAAGCAGCCTGAGGCACGAATACTGATAAGGTATTTGGGTGTGCGTAAGGGGTCCTTCGGGTGCGAGCTCAGACTAACACCTTGGGCATTCTGTCCTCAGTGCCTTGCTTCCTTCCAGACGCTAAGCTGCCCTTCATTGGGTCCGCAGTCTGCTATCAAAGGAAGAGGTCGTCCACCGGCCTCGCTGAGCAAGATAATAGAAGGAGGTAGTCAGGCAGTCATGGCGACTTGAGGGCCCAGCCACTGAGCCACCAACTCTCGCAACTTGAACGATTGAAAAAGTAGCCCGTAGAATGTTCACTGGCCGCCAGTGAACATTCTGTGAACGTTCAACTTGTTTGAACTTTGTCGTGTGTATGTGTCAGCACTACGTCATCACGTCCTCGCGATCGAACACTTGAATCAACTTGTGCGAAGCAGTCACTCACTATAACACGGCCTTCACCGCCGCCCTCTTCGCGACCGCACGCCCGTCAATCTCTGTGAACTGGGATACGTTTTCGTCATACCACGGCCTCTTTACGCACCTCTTACGAGCTGTCTGTGTGTGCCATGGATCGACATTCGTATTCGGCGTTTGCACAAGCACAGCCAAAAATGACTTGATACTGAACATGGGGGCACCGCGGATTGAACGCGGGACCTTCAGAATAATGTAATCAACTATAACTGATCAAGCTTTAAGGCTTCAGTCTGCTGCTCTCCCAACTGAGCTATGCCCCCATGACAGTTTTGATCGACAAGAGCGTAGAATGGCCAAGCCACTCTCACTGTCGCCAATGAGCGTCGTATCAAAACCGTGGCAGCGCTTTAACCAGATCATCAGTTTGCCGTTAAACCTCTTTGATTTTTTGCCATGCCCAACATTAGGCACCGCGATTTGTGCCACAAAAAAAATGCTTACGTTTACCTCCAGTCACACTGGGATATATCCGGAAAGCAAAGGAAATCCAGATGGTCAGCCTCACGCAGAACATAATAATAATGGAAATATGGTTCGCGTGGGGAATGAAAGACGTCGCATTTTGATAGTTGGGTGGCGTTTTTCAACCGAGGTTTAAAGGCCCAGTCGGTGAAGGAAAGAGCCGCAGCAGTCGATGGCCCTGCAATTCCTGTGCTGAATCAACCTCGTTAACGATTTCCGCCCCCAAAGCAAACTGTGAGCACTGAATATATCCGAGCATGATCCAAGCCGGAGGCTCAGCAGCAGGCACACTCATGTACTTTCGGACGAAAATCTTATTGGGCGAAAGCAAGCAATCATGTCTCATGCATATGCAACGTAATCGCAAAATCCAGTCGCGCAAAACGACATTGGCTACTTTTATCTATCACGCCTTCTGGGCAGTGGTTTTCGCTTTCTATGAGTCCTTCGTCGACTTCGCAGGGTGGCCCGACGATTGCCCATGGCTCAATTTTGGGAGGGGGACTGGCGCTGTCAGCGTACTCAGCGACTTGTACGGATTCTGAGCTTGTCCAGACGCCATATTGATCGGCCTTCCATCGCCCATCCTCGGCTTCCCATCCGAACCCAAAGTTAGCTGGTATGCTTGAACCGTCTTTATATTCCCATTCTTCGTGATCGCCGGCCATTCATAATCGCTCCAAATACTTCTTCTGAGCTCACCAGTGGGCGGTTGATAGTATACGAAGATGAGATTCTTGGAAGTTGGCTTGACATGGTGTGCAAAAGCTTGGGACACAACCGTCCAGTCTGTCGCCGGCTTCCATGATTGGCTTGCTCCTTCAAAATTGGCCTCCTTGATTACCTGGAAAATGGTCACTCCTCCAGTTGGCCCAAATAGCGGGCTTGTCAATACGACGTTCTTCGCGTAGTCTTCAGCCTTTTGGAATTTGTCTGCCTTGTCCTGAATTTTGCCGCTCCAGAATATCGGAGTTTTGGAAAGTAACGGGTGGTTGGGATTATCGTTGAGCCATTGAATAAAACCTGCTGCGCTCTCTCTGTTAATCGAACTTTTCATTAGTTGATTGTATGGTGAAGAACAGATTGGGACATACGAAGGTTCGGCAGTTTTCACCGTCGCAACGGGCGCTGCTTGGGTCTCCGTGGTTGCGAACCATAGAATACATAGCAAGGAACAAAACACAGACGACGACAAGTGCATGCGTGGCGTGAGGAAGAAGGCGGAAACTAGCCAACCAATAGTTCAATACAAGTACCGTCGTACAGAGAAATAGATTTAACCTTTATGTATAGAGGATGTTTAATGATCAACAAGATCGTTGAGGGCTCGACCTGTGAGATTGATTCCACTCAGTACTGGATCGGCGTGCAAAATATTTTGACATACCAGCGAAAACGGTTGGAATGAAATAAATCGACCTGGAAAATTGGTAGCGATCGTCAGATGTAGAAGACATGAAGTAGCATCATGGAATGCGCGGACCTGCGATTCTTTGGACGTATTCGAACGTAGGGAGCTGAAGCCACATAGAACTGCCCTTTATATGTTTCTGCATCGATATGTGATGGTTCCTCCCACCTCGCTAACGGCCCGCCCTGTAGCGGTAAATGATCTGGATTGATGATTGTGTGGGTGATTCCGACGGGCAACACCGGTTGTGGGTACACCTATGGTTTCGGGGTTTCAGCAAAAAACACAGAGACGTGGTACGGAAAAGATAAAATCACGGGCATTCTGGTTGACTGGAAAGCGAGGAAGAATCAAGAATGAATGACCGCTACTTACTTAGTTTGAATGCTGCAGAACAATATTCAAGGAATTGAGTACCATTTTATCATATTGATCCCTCCTCAGCCGGGGCAGAAGGAACAATTCAAAGTCCCTTCCTAGTGTTGAGCAAGAGCCCCAGTAAGTAGACAGACTCGCGCCCTGAGTGAACATGGATCTCGGAGGATCTTTCATCTCTTCTTGAGGTACAAAGATAAAAGTTCTAACCAACTTAACAAACTATACATTTGTAACGTGCGCTTTGCGAGTGATTAGTATGCAACCAGGCCACATGGCTGATACACGGAGAACAGCCTGTCGGGGATCAGTATCTGGCACACAAAAGGCACGGTGTACTGACAAATGAGCTTGTACACAAGAAGCACGGCCAGACGCGGTTTAACTTACCATCATGAATTATCTAGCATGCAACTAGGCCACATGGCTGCTACAAGCAGAAAAGCCTTTCGGGGATGTCTGGCACGCGAGGGGTGGTACAACGTCCAATTGAAGTACAAGAAACGCGGCCAGACACGGTCTAAGTTCAAGGGTGTACTGCGATGATTCAATCATATCATGACAGATCATGACACTATCATGACTACACAATGTTACACAGCCTCAGCGCGGAGACGAATCGAACATTCCAGTTTTCTGATCCACTTTGAGGGGCACTGAAAGTGATAGCCGCTGGCTGTGCTTTCCACCCCAGAGCCCATACATAAGTAGCCTGATGTTTCTGACAATGTCTTCAACTTCAACGACATGCCTGCCGATGACAGTTTCACTAGCGGTGCGCCCTACCCACCCAAGTCGTACTTCTCACTACTAACGGAAGGCATAGAACCCACCGATAGTATCACTCCTAGTTATACACCATATGCGAGTAAGTATAGAAATACCGTAACTGACTCAGATCCAAAGGTCAGTCTTGGCAGAACCGGTTACTACGTTGACTCAACCTTCACTGCACAGATACTTGAAGACTGGGAGGTCAAGAACGATGGCACCCGATGGCTCGACCCTTCCTTCTTCAACCAGAAACTGGACCCGCCGTTCGCTTCCAACTATCCCCCAGTAGGATATACGGCGGAAGAAATCATGCAGTTCAAAAACGCGAAGGAATTGTTCAAATCGCTTGACGAGATTGAAGAATGGATAGCTATAGCGAGGCAACTGAAGCAGGATCCGAAATCACGGTAATATTTGTGTATCTTGGTTGTATACCTTGCTGACTCCTTCGCAGATCATGAGATAGTGGTAAATCACTAGCACAGATCAACGTATTTTAGCCTTTACATTTTTACGAATTTCTGGACCTGACTCACTACATCGGTATCTCGAACATGACCCTGTTAAGCTCTGTTGCCAGTAAGTGTGGAATGACGCTCTTTGTGATCAAGGGCGTTGTCCATTTCCCGATTCAGAAGCAGTGCGCCGTTTGATGTTCTGAAGGTCTACAACGTAACTCATCAAAGCAGTACCTTGATGTCACTCACCATTCCGGGAGCACTCTTTGGTGGGCAGGCGATGCCGATAACCCATATTCCGACTTGACTCAACAGCTCGAGTCGATCTGGTTCGCCCTACCGTCCGTGAAGCTCGACCCGCCCTACCCCCGCCCGGGTACACGAGAAACGGAGTCATGCTGTTGGGGACGCGTCTGTCCGAATCGCGTAAGGACATCGAAGAGTGGATAGGCACTGGGGAGTTGGAGAGCAGATTGTCGGGGCGCGTTGGCGCTGGACACCATGCCCTTACTTTCAGGCTTGCCTTACATCGCAAAAGTTAGAATCACCTAGGCCTCGGGTCAAAGGAACAATCTCCTTTGCGATACGGAGAAGGGCGGAAGGTGCCAATTCTCCTTCATCTTGCCACCAGAAAGGCTGTACACCAAAGTGTTTGTGCGAGGATGGCTAGCCTTACATATTGATAGTAGTCGTGGTGGAAGTCTTGGTAAAATCGCATGTCGACGGCACATACTCCTCTTACAGGCACAAAATCTAAGATTCGGAGATGGGGTGTAGATTGGGATTGGAGGAAAAATCAAAGTATCTGACTATTATCTGTGGTCAGGCAGACAGCAGGAAGTACCAGAAATCTAACCTCTGGGATTATCCCATGGCAATCTATTCATCAATCTCTTGAAGCGACTTCGACAATGATTCTGCGTTTTCAAACTGCATGATTTCTTCTGGGGAGGATAATTCGAACGAAAGGCGGGTCCAGTTTGTAGTTCCAGGAGGAAGGGTCGAGCCATCGGCTACCTTCGTTTTGCTTTCCCAGTTCTCCAGAATCTGTGCGACAAAAAATGAGCTTCGAGAGGAAAATTCCTGCTAAGAATTTCACATCTGGATCGGAGACAGTTATAACGATTCTATATTTGCTCGGAGCTATCTTCGAGGGAGTAAATTTGATAGCTTCTATCTCCAGAGTCCTTCGTCAATAGTATGAAGTATCGAGAAGAACAAGGTGACGGCTAGGGATGTTAGTGGCTGGTGTGTCGCTAAAATTGGCTCCGGTGAGCATTCCGAACAGAGGGCGTCGCACGGTTTTACTTACTACGTGAGTCCTTGGTTTGAAATTACTAAGTACCAGAGGCCATCATATTCACCCCTCAGGTGAGTCGGACGGGTACGACGATTGCCTTCGAGTGATAGCGTCAGACGTATTGTGGATATTGCAATCGTGTCCTTGCAGAAAGTATCTGTGAACGGTGGGAGGCAGTTTCTGGGGAGTTTGGGGGCGTAATGTGAGGGCGCGCCGTGGGCGACAGTCAAACGCGAGGTATGAAAGGACAGCAAAATCAAGACGGACGCGCGTACTCGCACTGGACCCCTTCGTTCGTTCATGAGTGGCGCGTACCACCTCAAATTGACGCTCCCGGCAGCATCGGCGACTATCGGCGAGCGCAGGGTTGAGTTAAGAAAGATGGACGAGCGCGTGTCACGCTGTGCGATACCTCAGATATACGAACCTCAGAAGGTCGATGCAGTGAAGAGTGCGGATTGAAGAAAGCGAGATAGATTGGGCGGGAGCGAGGTCGGAGGAGTCACGGCAACTTGAAACTCTCACGCTGAATTGGAAACAAAAAAAGCCTGCAAGTACAGTGTGCCCTGGGGGCGATTGAACGCGGGACCATGTAGTGTTCACCAAAACAGCACTCGTATACTCCAGATCGTGGTAAAGACTCTGACTCAGAAGAGTCAAGACTCAACAGTCCTGGACATGAGAACAATGATTACAAAACACAATCCGACCGTCCAGCTATCTAAGTCCGTTTTACCCCAAGTCTTACTCTCTAGATTCACACCTGCGAGGTACAGGATCACACCTCAACCACGTCTCTTCGGTGTTGGCGGCGGCGGCGGCCGGAGCTTAACATCCTCAAAGCCCCACTCACTCGACGTCAGCGCCGGTAGGCCCAGACCCGACTTTCCCGCCGCCGGCTTTTTGCTCAAGCGTGCTGGGGTCGTGGTCGGCGTCCGTGTCTGAGGCTGAGCTTGTGCTGTTGTTGATACTGGGGCCTGGGCCGAGTATCGGGATGTGCTGGCGAGCACATGCTCAGAGCTCGCCCGAGAATCCGGATTCTCGGGATTCTCCTGTTGGGTCGCGGTCTCTCTAGCCCGTGGTGTGGAAGGCCTCACAGCACTGTGCGGTGGAGGCGTGTCGTCAAATGACTCGTCGTCGTTATCTTGTGGTGCTGTAGAAGTCCGGGTGTCGCGGTGCTCCGCGCCCACAGACATATTTTGGAACGAGCGCGTCAGAGAGCTACGGAATTACCGCTTTCAGCGATGTGCGCCCTGGCAACAACATACTAACATCTATCTCAGGGATAGAAGTGTATGTGTTGATGAGAAGACAATGACTCACTGGATCTGCTGGTTCCGTGACCGGCTCCAATTTTTGCACGCCTCTTTGAATTGTAGAAAGATGGTCGCGAGGTCATTGTAGAACTGCCCATAGGAGAAAACACAATGAGGTTAGCTCAGGAACGCTGCGCAGGGCACGATACACGATGCAGGAGGGAGGGGTTCCGACGTGGAAACGGGGAGTGATTAGCGCTCGTGCTGGGGATGGGTGTGTCATGAATGAATAATGGGGCACAGACCTTGAATCCCTCATCGAGGTTCCGCGTGATTTCCCGATATTTGTGATACGCCAGGTCCAGGGACTGCAGCGCATATTCCCGCTCCTTCACCGCAGGATCATCCTTCCGCGACTGCAGGAAAAGTTCGTTGCGGCGCTGCACCCCCACGTCCATTCAAAATTCCAAAAGCAGACACAGACCGACAAATAGGCGCACGCGAAAGAGAAACGATCAAACAAAAAAAACCACACCACAATCAGCATCACGACCGCAACACGTACACGCCCTAACCACGTTGATCGTGGGTGGGCAGGAGGAGAATCCGACATACCTGAATCTCGGCGAGTATGGTCGCCTGGCGCTGCCCGATCTCGCCCATCTCCACAAGGAACTTGTCGAATTTGGCGAGCTCCTCGTCCGACACGTCCTCGAACATCGCTGGCTCTATCTCCGTGAGCCGGGCAAAACCTGCAGCGACGCGCGTGACGCGCCCACGAATGTCGTCCGCCGCCGCTAGCGCCTGTGCACGCCGCACGAGCTGCTCACGCGCACGGTGCACGTCGTCGAGCGCCTCGATCTGGACACGCAGCGCCCGTGCGTGCGTTTGTGTCTCCCGCCCCTGTGCTGTGGTCGGGGTGGAGGACGAGATTGTAGAGGAGGGGATGGACGCTTCTAGATCCGTCTGTGATTCCGATACAAGCAAATGTGTCAGGGCATGCGGGGGGGTGGCGTGAAATCGGGATCGTTACGTACCTCGCTCCATGTGAGTTCGACAATGCTTTGTTCCCATTCGTCCCATTTCTGCCGCACGGTCTCATCGCTTGCAGCCGCTTGTGCCAAGATGCTGCGATACCGTTTTTCCTTCCCGATGAGCTCGATGTTTGCCTCATGGGACGGTAGCCTGTTCAGGTTGTTGTATTTACGGGCGGCTTCGTCCTCCGACGCCTCATTATCAAGAATATCCATCGCCTAACAACGCATAATCAGATGATGAGCCTTCTCGGGCGGTATGAGGAACCGACTTCGTCTAAAATAGCATGATCTTTTTGAGCAAGCCGCTGGACATCTTCGATGGAAACTTCAATTTTGGTTGGGCCGTCCTCCAGGCGTACCTCCTCAGCCTTACGGAGCAGACTCGGAGGTAAGCCGATGGGGCGCTCAAGAGCTTCTAAAGCTGATGGTAGGTGCAAAAGTCGAAGAGCTCTATCACCACGTCAGTCAACAATGACCGAGGTCGGCGAATCACTAACTCATCCGCCGTGTCTTGTAATTCGCTTGACACATCGAGGATTTTCTCCTTGATCAGATTTTGTCGCCTGTCATTGTAAATCTCTAGACAAAACCATTGAGTCATCAGAACACGTCGATCAGGTGGTGCTCACTGATGGCTTCTTTAACACCCCAGCCCACCAACTCCCCGAAGATTAATCTCCCTTTGCCGATGAGGGTTGTGGGGTCAGAGAGGCCGGCGGGTAGTATGGGCGACACAAGGTTTGTTTGCGCTATAGCAATAAGGGCTGATGAAGCAGGTACATCATGGTGGTAAATGAGATCATTGTCACGCTCAGCCCGACTGAGATTCTTCTGCACAATCTCAAGTAGAGACTAAAGAAGTTTGATCTGCATCTTCCGCTACCAAAAGAAAGGAAGCCCCCACCTGTATGTCTTGTATGACGACAGGTGCTATTCGCCCGCGTCGGGCGATGTCGTAGGCCTTCTTCGCATCTGACCGTGCTTCTTGGAGTCTCGCTATTTCAATCCCGTACCTGAACGTATGGTGGGTAGGTGTGAGTCGGATAACATTAAATGAAGACTGCTGTGAAGTCGGACCTACTGGCCTCGATCTCATCCATGCTCTTTCGGTATTTGGATACCGCCGAGAAATGGTGACATTTAGCCTCGATATGGGGAAGCCAATCCTACGGAACGTGTTTGAATAGGTGACCTTGAGAAGCTCTAGATACCTACAGATGGAAATAGGTCCTTGATCGGAGAGACTGCTTCGCTAATCGCTTGAGAAGCTGCTTGGTATAGTGAAGCTACCTGGTATTTTGCATAAGAACAAATAAATTGCCAAGAAGCGAAGAAGACAAGAACCCGGGCAGCCACTTTTGCGATGAGAGCGTTTTTGTATTGATCTAAAAGAGACTTGAGCGGCATTCCTTATTCGCGCTGAAACTTGCGCACTAATTTTGGCCATCTGCCAGGAACATTCCTGTGCCTGGGCCAGCATGAGTAGTTCAAGTGCGGTGGAAAACGCGTCGGAAAGGTCGCGTGCAATCTCTTCGTCGTCGGGTGAATACACTATTTTCGGGACACCTGATGTTCTCAAGAGTGAGAGGACGCCTGCACTATACTGAAAAGCAGTTTAGTGGTATTGGGCTCCCTGAAGAGCGTCACATACCTGGTAATTTGCTGTAGCGCGTTTAATACCGTCCATTGTTGATCGATCCTCAGATGCAGCAAGTTGAGAGTACAAAGAAGCAAGATTGAACAGGACGCCGCATCGTTCAAATACGAGATTCTTTAGAGTGATTGGAATGGCATTTGGCTGGAAAACGGGGGCGTATGAAATGTCTAACCCTATCTAAACATATGTTAGAGCCAATATTTGAAGTGTACTTTGATTGGACCACTCACATCGGGAGGGAGCTTCGTCAGGATGGAGACGAGCTGTGCATGGTAGCTTATAATAAGGTGTCTTCAGCTGTGTAGTGCAAAGAGTATAAAGAATTCGACGGACAGCAGAGAAGCATTGATTCGATTGACATGGACCACACCTCCTACACCATCTTGCCTAAGATTTTGCCACAGACTGGTATCATCCTTGAACTCGTCAGGGTGTCCTCCACCATGCGCGTAAATATAGTTCCGTGTAGCTTCCTTTACATCGACCGGGTATGTTTTCTTGAATGGAATAGCAAGAAGATTTGACATGCTTGGTTCGGGTGGAGTCGTTGAGGTGAACACGGGAACTGTCGTAGACAGGGCCGTAAGTTTGATTATCGTCGGCAATAAGACAGAAATCTAGAACAATGAAGGGTTGCAGAAGTCTTTGTCGCCTGCTGTGTATAGTAGCCGAGTCGAGGCGCCTCGAGCGTTGAGAAAGGCTTATCCGATTCCGCTCCGAGATCAGCGCAATATTCAATGTCAGCGACGCGAATCAACATCGTCATCAATCGCAACCAACAATGAGTACGACTCCTTCACCTAGCTTGACCATCGGAGGCACCACCTTTCAAAGATTATGTCCCTTGACTTATCCTCTTGCTTACTTTGTACGACGCGCCTCACGTAGTGCTTCTCAGGCTAACCAGCTGACACGAGGTAACAGAGGCATCAGATGTGAGCTCCACCGGCATCTGTTCTTTGGGCGCTTCCTGGATGCGTGTCTTGTGCACCTCTGGAATGAATTACCTCACTACTGGGCTAACTTCTCGGCGCCGAACCTCCTCCATTTGTGGCGCATCTCGTTGCATAAGGAAGCCCACAGATCGGTGCCATTGTGATGACGTTATACGAAGTAACTCGTTCTTGCCCGACGCTTCGTTCCCCGAAACCTCATGTTCGGGTTCCTTATTCTTCTTATTGCTGTGTTAGCTCTTGTCCTGATTCGACCAATCTACTTACAGGATCATCTTTGGCCTCATGTCGCACCACATCTGTCCCAGATCCAACCCCTCCAGATTCGGCAAGGAACTAACTCGAGATTTCGGCGACTCCCATGCACTCCCTCTTCGCTGAACTATTACTACGTCCGAGTCCGAAGATGAAAGCCGGAGACGTATAAATACCTTGACCTCAGATAACTCCCAACAAGCTTTCGACTATTCATCCTGTTACCTGCTTCTGCGATAATGTCACAGATGCCTTACTACCCAGGTGACTACAAACGTCTCAGCCGCAGACAATCATGACCAACGCCGTAATAACTACAATTTCAAGGTGGCTACTCTGCTCAGAAAGGAGGAGGAAATTTTGTGCCCGGAAATTTTAGGCAGCCTCAGTCCATCCCCCCTCCTCCGCCCCCATCCGGTCCTGGCTTCTCTCCATACCAGCAGCCTGTACAACGAGGAACTGTTGCGCCGTACTACCGAAGCTCCGCTCCAGTCTCTTCGACGCCCGTGGGTTGGTTTCTTTGGTTTCCTTTCCGCAGTTTTGACCGAGATCCACTTTGACAGTACCTGGATTTGATAACAGTGAGTCACACTGTCCCGTACTTTCCTAAGCCCCGTTCACTGATATGATTGATTCTGCAAGAACCAGAACGTCAAAGTATTGATCGAAGCCCGGGGTTGGGTGGTCGGTATCATCGTCGGAGTGCTGAAGGCTGTCGACAAGGTAAGCTTATAATTATGCTTCCAAGCATTTGATCAGCTGCATCTCACGTTGTTTCAAGCTCACAAATTGGGGGTACCGAGTACAGTACCAGTCTGATAATAAGACCCTACGAAGGGATTTTCCAGCAAGCGACGTCCTCCCCTTCGATGAAGATTATTAAATCACATCACTATATTCAATACACTTGTAAATACTCCAGTATTGTGTTTTTACCACCGGTCGGAGCCAATTCACCTGCGCCCACGCAGATGTGGCCCTGATCACAGCGTCAGAGTGCGGGTTCAGTACATTATAGCACACACCGGTCGGTGTTCCCTTGATTGACGGAAGATATCTTGGTCGGTCAAAAAACATATATAGTACTGAGGCCAGCTTCGACTCCCCTGGGTAATTCTTCAGACTTGCCGCGGCATCGACCAAGAACCGCAAGGCGTTTTACTTGCTTTGAAATGCCTTGTACGAGCCGTACAAGGCACGAGCACCTGACTTTGCCTTTTTGGTAAAGCCTTTCTGACAGAACCCAAATACACCTTCGACGAGCCGGTAAAGGCGGGCAGATAAAGTCGGACGGTAAGAAGGTAAAGTCCCGTTGTTAAGGCATTGGTCATTAAACTATAGGCTTATGGTCCAGAAAGAGACCGCACTTTGGGAATCCCGTGGGGTTCGCTGTTCGTGTGGTTCGGTGGTACTCCCGCGTGCATTTGTCTGGACATCAGGGCGTATGAAAGTGCCTGGTATCGCAACGTTTAAAGTGAAAACATGGGTGTCGAGTTGTAAGGCCTGATGCAGCACACGATATATGAGACGACCCTGCGCACATTCTCCAGATGTCCATTCGAGGTGATGGGGGATCAAGGGAAACCTCATCTTGAAATCCGATGAGCACAAGTTCGGTGGCATACTTTAGACTTGGTTGGCAGATCTGGTCAATGGTGAGTCGGAAGTGGTCATGATACTGATGCAATCGTGCTGGCGATAGTTGGTTGTTGGCGCTGGCCACAATTTAAATATGGTACGGGAGAAGCATTCCGTCCAATCGCCACGGGCGCAGAGATTGGTTGCTGGTTGCAAGGTGTTGAAGACAAATCAGTGTCGTGGAGTCAGCATTGGTGGAGATTCGAAGGAAGAAATGATTGGAGAAAGCTTTCTGTCATCCAAGAAGGCACAGCAGAAGAAATGCAGGGGGATCCTCAATCAACAGCGAAATCAAAGAACGCGGTAATCCAAAACGCGTAGATTGCCTTTTTCAACAGATTATGATAGAGAATGTGGCCAGTTCCAGTCTAGTGTCGACGTCTCTGAACAAAAGGAGCAACATGCGTTCTGACAGCGACAGTCATGATCCATAAATTCTGAATGTATAGCGTTACGGCAACTGAGCTCGTAAAAATCACCAAGCCAGATACCAATAGGCGCCTGGGAGGTCTCAAAGTCTTTCAAAGTGGCCTGTGAGGCCATGGATGAGAGGGACGTAGATGAACTTCATTTTGTGGAAGACAAAAGAAAAATTTAAATTGTTGTGAGACATGGTAGTCAGCTGCAGGAAGAAGCCGAAAACCATCGGCAGTCGCATCACTTCAGAGATCACTCGAGGGTCGCACAGGTTCGTCCTCGACCATCTCTCCTCTTCTTTGATACCCCATCCGCTAGCCAGCCACCCCATATACCTCCCTCCCCCTTACGCTGTTACTGGACTGCAAGCGCTGGTGCTGCCTTCAGTTAGCGCAAGATTCTCAATTTCGACTCCAACCACCGTCCAACGGTCACAGATAACACTACCACAAGACCACTACAAGACTCCGCTTTAAACACATTTGAACGACTGTCATGTCTTATCAAGAACCTACGTCCCCCGGGGGCGTATCGGGGGGCCGCCGCCCCACGAACAGAAATACCAATCGTTACAGTGTTACCGCGCTATTCAGTATGGCGGCAGAACAGGATGTAGAGGTTGAAGATGACTTGGCGAGAGGTATGTTATATGAATCAGTATTTTTCGCACTCTGATCATTGTCGGATGGGTTGTTAGCCCAGAAGCGCCTAAGGGATTTGAAGGGCAAAATTTCTGCCCAGAGCAAGAAGAACTTCGTTCTTGAGCGTGATGTTCGATATCTTGATTCCCGCATCGCGCTATTGATTCAGAACAGGATGGCGTTGGACGAGGTAAGCCTGACATCCCTCTTAAAAGAGATTTTGATATCCAAATTTGGTTTAGCAACGCGAAGTCGAGAGAACCCTCGAAGATGTAGACCCTACCGAGGGACACTATCCTGACGACCGTCGGATCCAGCAATATTCTAATCTATTTTTCCTCCTACAATCCGAGCCTCGACATGTTGCGGCACTTTGCCGACTCGTCTCACTCTCCGAAATCGACACGCTCCTCCAAACCGTCATGTTCACTTTATATGGAAACCAGTACGAAAGCAGGGAAGAGCATCTCCTTCTCACGATGTTCCAGTCCGTGTTATCTGCCCAATTCGAAACGGCCACGGAATTTGGCTCACTACTCCGCGCCAACACTCCCGTCTCACGAATGATGACGACCTATACCCGCCGTGGCCCCGGCCAGAGCTATCTTAAGAGCGTTCTCGCAGAGCGCATCAACAGTTTGATTGAACACAAGGAACTCAACCTTGAAATCAATCCCGTGAAGGTGTGTTGCATCACTTTGTTTGAGGACCTTGACTAAGAAGGCACCAGGTGTACGAACAAATGGTTAATCAAATCGAAGAAGAGCAGGGGGTCCTTCCGCCTGACCTTCCTCGAGGAGTTGCACCCGAAGTCGCCGCTGCGAATCAAGACGTCCAACAAATCATCGCACCCCGACTTACCATGCTCATGGAGATCGCGAATAGCTTTCTGCTCACAATCATAGAGAGCATGGAAAGTGTTCCGTATGGTATTCGTTGGATTTGCAAACAGATTCGGAGTTTGACTCGAGTCAGTGTCCCTCACAGTCTTTGAGATGTTTTCCCTGACGGCCCTGATAGCGCAAATACCCTGAAGCAACTGACTACGCCATATGTTCCCTGATCGGTGGTTTCTTTTTCCTTCGTTTCATCAACCCCGCCATCGTCACTCCTCAAGCGTACATGTTGGTCGAAGGTGTCCCAGCAAAGCATCCTCGACGGACTTTGACTCTCGTATGTATAAATCCTGCAAGTTTCAACGCCGTATTTTTCATTTGTGTCGATTAGATTGCCAAGATGCTCCAGAATTTGGCAAATAAGCCCTCCTATGCGAAGGAGGCCTATATGATGACACTCAACCCCTTTGTTGAAAACAACAAGGCACGAATCAATCAATTCCTCAATAACTTATGCGAAGTTGGTGATTTTTATGACACACTTGAGGTATATGCTTTGTACCCAACCGAGTTGTCCGCTTTACTCACGAAAGATGTAGATGGATCAATACATGGCTTTGTCTAAAAAAGACCTCATGATTCACATAACGATGAACGAGTTGTACAATACGCATTCCCTCATCCTTCAACATATTGAAACTTTGGTTCGTTGTTCTTCTACGTCAAAACCCCGACTAGGTCTGACCTGTTGCTAGTCGCCCAACGACAAACAACACCTACGGATCTTGACTGATGAGCTTGGCCCTGCCCCACCTCAAGTGCCTCGCAAGGAGAACCGCACCATCGAGCTCAACCTTTATAGTAGATGGGAGACACCCGTTCAAGACATTCAAAGTGCCCTGATGGACTCTGTGTCGTCGAGTGACATGCTCTACATGGAGACCAAGTCCATCTTCGTCCAGCTGATACGTTCCATACCGCACGCAGCCGAGAAACGACCCTACAATCTGGCTGCGATTGCCGAGCGAGCTGCCACGACTAAAGATGCCGTCCTAGTGCGGAAAGGCATCAAAGTCAAGGAGATGCTGCGGGAGTTGGAAGAACTCAAAATCGTGGAACAATCGGATGGCTACAAGTTGATGCAAGAGGAGGTAGCGGCGGAGCTAGTGCATCTTGGAAATCTGAAGGAGAAGGTCGTGCTCGAGACCAAGTCCCTCGAGGCGGTGTACAAAACAATATGCGACCACAACAATTACATGCGGTCGCAGCTGGAGCAGTACAAGGCGTATCTCCAGAATGTTCGCCTTACTGCGTCGAAAGACAAGGGCAGTACCACGGGAGTTGGAGTCGTCACAGTTGGAGGCAAGGAAAAGAAACCTGTCAAGGCGGTCGTGTTGGGTCCCTATAGGTTCACACACGCACAGCTGGAGAAGGAGGGTATCATTGTGGAGAGCAACGTTCCCGACAATAGGTATGTATATCTGTTATAATTCATGAATACCTTTACTGACCTTGTATCAGGCGCCCCAATATTTACTTTAACATCACGTCGCCGACGCCCGGGACATTCATAATTGCTCTCCACTACAAAGGCCGCGAGAAGGCCATCCTTGAGATGGATCTCAAGATTGACGACTTGCTTGAGAAGGTAAGCGTATTCGTATCCATTCTGTTGGAGCAAGAACTCTATTGACTTATTTTCCATCTCGTAGCAAAAAGACAACAAGCACCTTTTGGACCTGGAATATGTCCAGCTCAACGTACCAAAGGTTCTAGGCCTCCTCAAGAAGGTCTTTGCCAAGCGATGATCAGAACACACCCTTATATTATCTTTATACATCCTTGACACCCTCTACCCCTTCATTGCCTTCTTGCGCTACCTCGCTTCTCCACGTGTGCCATTCCCATAATCCTATGTTCTTACCATACTGGCTCGTTCGTTCGTGCCTGACCTCTCTTCTTTTCGGATATGTACCATTTTAACTACGTAACTAGCTGAGTACAGGCGCCTCTCTGAAATGTAGTTTTTTTCTCGAGCCGAACACTATTCTTATCTCTGGAACTTATTACTGCATATTGTATATGGAATGGATACCGCACTCCCGTTATGAGGTGGTTTGAGATGGAGCTGCGTGTTGGCAACCTTGCCTGGGAAGGGAGATCGGATCTCCGGTCTAAAATCACTAGTTTCCCAGGTACCATGTCATTTTCTTCTCTCATCCACCGCCATCCATTGCCAACGTCCAAATTCTCCTCACTCTCTTTCCTTCTCTTTCCTTTTTTAAATTGAATGTCTTCCTGGCACTAGTTCTATTCAAACATGTGGTCGTGGCCCCCAATTTCGATACCGCTGCTTCTTCACCTCAGCCTCCTCATCGTTATAGCAGAAGCCTCGCGACCTTGTTTAACACCACGTTCAGGACCTATTACGCTTCCTCTTCATACGCTTTCGCTACGAGATGGTGCGACGACTGGAAACGTTCGCGCCGGTATTACACCAGTGACTTTGTCCAGTGACAGGCAGTGAGTTCAAACCATACTCATTAACGCCGTTACCTGACAATTGTACAAGGTCATATTACGCTGTACTCAATGTCGGAGCAATTAGCTTTCGGGTTTCCCTTGATACCGCTTCGTCCGACTTGTGGATAATCTCCTCGGATTGTACTACGAAGACCTGCGAATCCGTTCCGCGGTATCCATTAGTCTACCAAAGCCCAACTTACGTGACTATCAATGGCAATTCTACGTCCTTCGCAGCTAGCTACTTAGATGGAACTGGTAAGTCTCCTCTCAGATTCTCTACACGTTATCAATGACAAACGATCCATATAAAGTTGCGTCAGGCTTTGTAGCCAAAGAAAGCGTTTCATTATCAAACTTGACCCTAGCAAACCAGGCATTTGGCGCGTATTCGGAATCTGAACTTGGTCTTTCCATGCAAGCTTACACTCCAATACAGGGATGGTCACCAATTCCAATGTGACCATGGTCGATGAGACCAGTGGCGTCATGGGGTTGGGTTTTCCGAGGCTGTCCTCGTTCCCCAATACCATCGCAAATGGTATGCTTTGGCTGGCCCCTCAAATCGTAAACTCATCATATGGTCCACAGCGACACCGTTCTTCGTGAACCTTGCGCAGCAAGGCCTCCTTGACTATCCTCTCTTTGGTCTGAGCCTAACGAGGAACTCGACAGGCTCTCTCTCTATGGGTAAATCCAGTTTAGATGTTAACAAGATTGATATCTTACATTTGCTCTAGGCGCTGTAGATTCTTCCGTGGTCAAAAACGCCAGCCTCATTAGTTGGAATCAAGTCGTCGACTTTGCCCCTTTCGGTGCGGAAAACAATGTTTCCAGCTATCTCCAGTGGGCCATCCCCATGTCTGCTCTTGCTGTGCGTGGTCACATTCCCTGATCCTTACTTCGACTCCCTGATTGATGTTCATATCGTTACAGATCAATGGGTCACAGTTCAAGCCATCACCAACGTATCCCAATATCACAGGGAACGCCTCGCTGGCATTATTTGATATGTGTGTACTCTCTCGATATGTCTCAACACCCCCTCAACTTGGCACACAGCGGAACTCAGGGAATATATGGGCCAATCCAAGATGTGCGCAACCCCCATAACACTATATTTGCCTTGACCCTTAATTGTCACCATCTTTTCTAGGTTGCTCGGTTGTTCTCCACAATTGACGGCGCGCGCCTGATTGACAATTGTAAGTGCTAAATCATCGCATCGCGACCCTCGTTGTCTGATATCGACCAAGCGGGGCAATGGGCGGTTCCTTGCGATACTGTCGAACCGATGTCGTTTACATTTGGGTGAGCCTCCACTTGTTCTGACGCCTCAAGGTCTCTAAATCAGGACTTAGGTCACAAAATTTTATGCTTCAACCGTCTGATTACATGATTGGACCTGCCTCAGGCAATCCAAATCTTTGTTTGTCTTGGCCACATGCAGCCCCCCCTAGCGCGGACGGGATTGATTGGCAAATAGGTACATCTTTGAGAAAGCTTTAGAGGCCCTTGAGTTCACCCTAACCTCCTTGTCTCAGGCACGGCTTTTCTTAGGACAGTTTACTCGATCTTTAGGTCAGCTGATTGTTCGAACCATCGCAGAATACTAAAACAAATTGTTCTTCCTCAGCTACGGCATCAACACAAAAGAGCCTCCTCTTCTTGGACTATATCCTCTATACAACGCCCCGGGTGTTTCGGATACTGCTGACTCTGTCGCCTCAGTCTTTTCATCTCTTTCTGCTACCATCGCGACTACACTGCCCAACTACCTCCTCCCCACACCGACATTCACTACTCCTCTGTATGCTTTCAACACATCCGTCAGCCATCTATCAAATGGCATCGCGACCGCGGGACTTGCTACAAGTACATATCGTCCAATACTGGGTGCTCACAAGAACGTCACGGCATTGCCAAAGATTACTCCCAGCCCAACACTTGTTACTTTCATAATCACGGGTTCTGGTGGGCTCCTTATTACCTCAACATCGACATTGGCGGAACCATCAGTCACGTTGGGGGTGCCCCCGGGATGGAACGCCGGCGTTTCGATCCATACCGTGTCATTGACAACAATTTTACTCGCAACTTTTGCCTCATGGATATTCATCTACCTTGCAAGCATCTTTTCTGTCGTGTAAAATTGCCAGGCCTCACTAGTAGCATACTTATACTTAACGACTATTTAAGCTTTCGGACTATCAGGCTCACAGGACAATCTACGATGTACTTATGTCTAGTATTAAATATTGACATATTGTTCGGGACAGGTCATTACTGCACATTCGGACATACTCTCAACCAACCATCTGTCTTGGCCGGCATTCGAGACAAACTGTAACCCCTACGATAGTTTTAAAGCTTACCGCGCCCCCCTCTCAATGATCAAGTAGCAACAAAAGAGTTTGTTGACATTTTGGCCTTGGTTTCGTCTAGCAGAACGGGTCGACTATGTGCTATCTATCAATATTTAATGAACCCTAGGACAAAAGCTTGAGTGCCTCAAAGATAGCCTGTGATTATATGGAGGCTCGGTTTTAATCAAGATCTGTTGTCCAGCTCTGTGGCGCAACGCGATTCGGCTTGCGCATCACATTATATCACACTACGAATGTCAGCGTCTAAGTACAATTGTACATCCATGGAATAAATTTCACGCGCCCAACAACTCGATGCTACCAGTATGATACCCCACACTCGCCTGATAATTGTTCGGCCAAGTGGGTCATGTTCACGCGAAAAAAGTGCTCCCACAACACGCTATAATTCAGCGAAGCTACTATTACCTTACCCCTTGCGTTGAAAGTCGGCTTTATTGAGTACTCATGCTTCAAGTTACAGACCCGAAACTTCCCACTGTGTCTTCCAGTTCTCACGTTCAATCTTCAGCTCAAAATCCACCTTCTGAAGCTCCTACAATTTCCACATCCAATAAAGTTAAGTGATCCTTCTTAACGTTTCATATATCTCAAAATCTTGACTGAAGCCAGATGTCGCTGGAACGCAAAAGCGCACACGTTTCAGACGGTGGCGGCACCTAGGATTCTCTAGTTAACTCCTCAGTCGCATTATTAGTAGCCAAACCTGTCCCGGAACGTCCTCAAGCCCTCCTGATATGGATTCTGTGCATTTGACCTACTTTGCATCACTGGTTTGATCTGACGCAGTAACTTTCAGGCGCCCTGGAAGAAGGGACAACCTGGATCACCCAGGAGAGAAAGTATTATCTTCTCAAGAAATACCACACTTCCGTCAAGCAGAGCCTATCTAGGAGTGAATACATACTTAACTAGGCGGATGAAGTCGTCGTCCCGCGCTTCATCAAGGAGAAAATGATAAACGAGGCAGCAGCAGTCGCGTTCGTCAAAGCCATCCCTGTCCCCACTACTCGAGCTGCATTCGAAGATCACGTACTACATCGTTTCGGACATCGTTACTGGCATCACTTTATATGAGGTTCGACAGAGCAACGTGGGCCTATCCTTGCAGAACTTGAAGGATTTAGACAACAGATGTGCGCGCTCAGATCCAATGTGATCAAAGGGTTCGCGGGGCACGCTTATTTGCCTTATCGTCTTGAAAGAGTCTCGACGTATGGCCGTGGTGTCAAGTTTCGCGAGGCAGAGACCGAGGAGTTCGTGTTCTGCCATGGAGACATCGCACAACATAACATCCTCGTTGATGAGAAGACCCACAGGATCAATGCCATCATCGACTGGGGGTATGCCAGTTTCTACTCACCGTCGTTCGAGCGCGCCTTTAAGGTGGAAGTTCCGTGACGCTCGAGGGGGAAGAAGATGACGTCGAGGAACTGATAGGTTTGCTCAAGCCTTAGGTGTTGTGACCATGAACATGGTATCGACAAACACGTATGTTTGATCAATGTTTTCTGCCCGGAGCAATGTGATTTCTAAATTGACTTCACTGGCATACATATTATTTGACATCCCTGTTGTATAATCAACGACTTGACCCGGTCCTCTGCCAAGTGTTTAAAGGCTAGTGTTTACTGTATAACCTGAGAAATAAGGCATCCTAAACTTTGGCAGTGCCTTTGCGCCTGGCCAAGAGGGTCCTCGTGACGAGAAAAATGGCGCTTCCACAACAGACGATAGTCTGATAACATTATCAGTCCCTATGTCTATCACAGGTGGCACACTACTCACTCCTGAGAATATGATTGGCCTGATCCAATTGAAAGAGCCTGTCAGGAGGGCGCCCTGCACAGGTACAGACCCGAGGCAGCCAAAGCTTCCCACTGCCAGTGCAAGACCCGTACGGGCTCTGATTGATACTTAGTCGACATTCAGACACTTTAAGGACGAATTGACTCACCCTGCCTCTCTGGGATTGCGAGCTAGCGATGCCCATCCTGCCATAGACAACGAAAGACCTGGTAAGACAATCTCAGCTTCATGTCCGTTTTTACCGTATTGTTTGTTCCATCCTTACCAGCGCCAGAAAAAAAGCCATATAGAATGCTGACAGCTACCAGTGTAGATGTTGTATTACTATTGAGAAATCGGTTAAGAAAGGTAGAGCGTGGTCAAGGATGAAGCATACACGCCAAGAACCGCCCAGATCATTGCACCAGTGAGGAATCCACAAGGCACCTGTAGATTCCATGGTCCCAAACGATCGGCTAAAAAATTCCCTCCAATGCGGCCAAACGCACTAGATGCATTGACAATCGCAAGCTTGAGATATATTAGTCACATGATTCAAATGCGGTCTGTGCAAGAACGTACAGAATAGAAGGCGATTGTCTGTCCGATTCCATGCTGAACTGCATAGAGCTGAAGATAGAATACTGGTAGAAGATTTGATTGGCCCCTGCCACATCATCAGAATTTCGCGAGATACATACCTGGGAAGTATATACCAAAGAGGGAGGTGAGGCAGCTGTGAATGTTGCAGGGTTAGTCGTATGATAGATACCCGGCACGGTGCACGTACCCGAGGACCCCCACCAGGTATGGTGTATCGGTCAAAAGACCACGAATATCCGGAGGCGGTGCTTTGGTACGGAGGCCATAGACAGCATTATTGTTACGCATGAGTGCATTAGCAGCAATCAGGCAGCCCACGACAAGGTAGGCTGTTGCGCGTACAGCCTGCGCAAACCCAAGATGGGGCATCAAATGGCTAAAGGACAACAGTTAGCTTCCAATGTTTGTGAGATGTTACAGATCGGCTTCACTTCAACACTGTTATTGGTTGGTCAGTAACTGGTCCAGAAGTCGTGTCAGAAACTCAACTGATAGGGAAAATCACAGCGCCAACGGAACTTCCGCTGAGGGCAATACCGGATGCGAGCGCCCGGCGTTTTTCGAAATGCATCACCAGTATACTGATCGAGGGCACGAAGGTCAGTCCAAGCCCAAGCCCCATCCCTACACCTTGCGCGAGGAAAACCTTCAAAGAAGGATGGTACTATAAGCCATCACACAGGCCACTTTGATATAGAGCACAAACCTGGTAATATTGTTGCGGCTGAGCCAACGAAAGCATGAAGATTCTGGATAACAGGGGAAACCCGCTAAGCTGGAAGTATAGCAATCAATGAATTGTAGGCTTACGAGAGGCTGAAGATGACAGAGCCTGTGATCACTAGAATGCGGAAATAGCCACTGTCGAATAGTTTTCCGGAGACGAGTCCAAGAGCGAACGGCATCGTCAATTGCAAACTGCCTATCCATCTAAACCACGGCCGTCGGAAAGTCATCCTTCCTGATGCGATAGCCCACTCACGCTATTTTGCTGGGTAGACTTTCGGAAAGGAAATTTCGCGTGTAAAAGTCTGAAGTGGATGTTGATTTCGAAAGTGGCGCAATACAGTAAGGAGTGCCTACCTTGATAGACTCCGAAAGAATAGAGGTAGCTGAAATCCCACATTAGTGCATGTTCCGAGGTCTATAACTTCGTAGACACGAACCCAAATGTTGCAAACATCATGAACCAGCTGATTCAATGCGGGATGATCAGTGCATATACCAAAACGAGCATTGGAGAACCTACGACCCGGCCACAGTGCTCCATGCTCTGAGCCCGCCATCCGGGATTTCGGGCTTGATAAGACTTGTTCGACGAGAGATGTCCTCTGATTTTGGTGAGAGGGGCTTGATTTCATTATCTGGAGTGTACATTCGTAAATGTAGTGAAGAGATCGGAGGCGAAGGAGGTTGTGACATCAACCCATCTCAAGTAGGGTATTTATATGATGTGTTCGATGGTGAGCAATCGCTTCACTATGCGTCAGGCCGCCTACACGCATCTCCCAAGGAGAAGGCTGTTTCGTCAATCTGGTATGTGGCCAATCAATGGAGATCCATCCCTTCAAACGGATGCGAACCTGGGGAGGTAGTGGTGTACGTCCTAGATAGGACGAGAAAAGACGTCATCGATGAGAAGTTCACAGAGGATCTCACTCAAAACACACACCAAAGCATTCCAAAAAAAGAAAGGAGTATTGACATTCAATTCAGAGGACAGCTTGTCCGCATGGTACGGTAAAATGTGTCACATTAGCGCCCAGGGATGAAAAGTTGCGATCATGGTCGTGGACGGGGCAGAAAGGATTTGAAATCCAATGGACGCAAGCGCAACCATTGAGAGTAGAGAAGGTCTCACGGCACGGAACTGGGAGGCCGGGTTCGAGAGGAATATAATAAAATACATATCAAAGTCGCGAAGCCTGAGACCTTCAGAAGCCATGTCGATCATGATCATGATGAATGATACACCAACAAGAGGGGATCAGACGGGTCTTTTCGTTTTGATTTCTGCATAGCATGAAGAGGCCGGGCCGAGCACAGGATGGTAGTCTTTTGATGTTCTCTAAGCATGTTTTTGCAGCAAAGATGGGTGATCTCCAAAGGCGGGAAATTTCTGAAAACATATTGGGCCACATTTGGCAGTGAGCCACGCGTGGATCCACGCCAAGCCTGAGAAAGGCCAATACAATCTCAGACAAGTACTCCCTTCATGGTCTCCTGAGATCATTAGTTTTGTTAGCATCTTCAACTTGGTCCGACGTACAGCACCGTGTACTCACCGTGTGGGCTCGTGGGCCAAATTCGCGCAAAAATGTGCCAGGAGCTAACAGTGCCCAGCGCTCCACAAGTTTGAGCGGTTTAGCTTCCAAAAGCTCATACAACACTCTCAAATCTATGATTTGTCAACTCAAGGTTTTGTGGATAGTGGCGATACCACTCGGTACCATCGTAAATCCACACTGATCGGTTAAGTCGGACATTGTGCGGTTGACAAGATGTTCTATTGTCCAGGCCAGATGTATGACGTATGATGCCGAGGAGATGCACGACACCACCTAGAGTAAGACTGGGTTGAGTTGAGCCAAGAGACTCTGAGAAATAAACGATTCTGACTAGGAACGATTCTGTGCATTCGATGACGAGGCAGAAGTACGAAATCGGCTCAACGATCCGACAATGAATGCATGATATCGATCACGAACGTTCGGATTCAAATCTGCGCGGCGTTACCCTGGACAAGTGAAACTATTCACTCTTGTTCTGTACTATCACCACCTCTCCTAGACTCGCAGCCAAACTAGACACTCAACGTGTGCGCTAGACTATATAATTCACCTCTTCATCGCGCCCTTCCAGCGGCGAAAGTAATCAGGAACTCAAAGTCCGGAGACACTTGGAAATTACCTCAATCATGAAAATCGCAATCCTCACATCTGGAGGAGACAGCGCGGGGATGAACGCAGTGGTGCGTTCGGTGGTCAAGACGGGGATCCTCAAGTACGGTTTTATTTTGTTACTTCTTTCTATCGCTTGACGCGTGGTTTTGTGCAGGGGATGTGAAATGTGGGTCGTACGAGAGGGATACGAGGGTCTCGTCCGAGGAAATACAGAATATGTCAAGGAGCATGGCTCAGACGCTCCGCTACTGAATCCTCAACCGGCCGTTGAAGGAGAGGCTATCAAGGTGGTGAACAGCCTCAGATTCGGCGATGGCAACTTGCTCAAAGACGGGACCTGTGATCACACCGGTGGGAGGACACTCGATGGTCGTTATATCGTCAGAGTTGGCTTCGACGATGTGCGTGGGTGGTTTGCAGAAGTAAGTCTTTAGACACCTATGCGTTACCCGATGTTCATGATGATGTCTCAGGGAGGTACTCTTATCGGGACAGCACGTTCGAAGGCGTTCCGTACACCCGAGGGTCGGTTGACCGCTGCTTACAATCTCATCAAAGAGGGAATCGACGCCCTAGTCGTCTGTGGAGGAGATGGATCTTTAACTGGTGCCGATGTCTTTAGATCGGAGTGGCCGTCACTCGTCACAGAACTTCTTTCGCAATGTACGCGTTTTTTTTTGGATGCATGCTTCTCATGTTCCAACTTTTCATAGCCAAAATAACTGAGGCACAAGCTGAAGAGCACGCCCATCTCAAGATAGTAGGCCTCGTTGGGTCCATCGATAATGATATGTCGATGACAGACATGACCATTGGAGCACCGACTGCTTTACACCGTATCTGCGAAGCGATGGATAACATAAACTCCACCGCGTTCAGCCATTCGCGTGCATTCGTCCTGGAGGTCATGGGAAGGCACTGTGGGTGGTTGGCACTTCTTGCTGGTGTTGCGTAAGTCCTATACTTCTCCCGACAATCAAGTGCTTACCGCGTTGTAGTGGTGGTGCGGACTTCATTTTCATCCCAGAGAGACCACCCAAATCAATGCCTTGGGAGGATGAGATGTGCGAAGCCATTCACCGCGTAAGTTAACAGCCAGGCTTTACCTATGACATCATGCTTAAACGTTTGAAGCATCGAGCGGTCGGCAAGCGCAAGACGATCGTCATCGTTGCCGAGGGCGCTATTGATATTGAACTCAACCCCATCAAGGCTGAATATGTCAAGGAGGTCCTTACGGAACGCCTTGGGCTTGACACCCGAGTGACAACATTGGGTCATACCCAGAGAGGTGGACGTCCTTGTGCCTGGGATCGTATTCTTGTAAGTGTTTCTCAGCACCGGATCATCATTCGCTCACAATTCATATCTTCTTCAAAGCCCACACTTCAGGGTGTTGAGGCCGTGTCGGCATTGTTGGAGGCCACTCCGGAGACACCCTCCTACATGATCGGAATCCAGGAGAATAAGATCACGCGAGTTCCTCTCATGGAAGCCGTTGAAATGGTATGCGCGCAGTAATATCCTTTTGGCGTGTCAATAAAGGTTTCGTTCAGACTCAGGCCGTGGCACAAGCTGTCAACGAGAAGAATTTCGAGAAGGCCATGTCTTTGAGAGATCCCGAGTTTTCTGAAAGTTTGGATGGGTTCGTAGCGACATCGACCTTGGCAACAGAGCCTGCCCTGCCTAAAGAAAAGGTGTGTACCTTCCACACTAATGCTCGTTGCCATCTGATCCTGTTTTTTCAGCGTCTGCGGATCGCCATCATGCAGTAAGTCAGGCAAACTCTAGCAGTCTCAGTGCTGACACAGCCCTTTAGCATGGGTGCACCAGCCGGTGGAATGAATGCAGCAACCCGTGCGGCCGTTCGCTATTGTCTCCGCCAAGGCCATACCCCACTTGCAATTCAGAACGGCTTCCGTGGACTGCTCGACGCCAACATCACCCAGCTCTCATGGCTCGGTGTCGATTCCTGGATGGCTCGTGGTGGCTCAGAGCTTGGCACCAATCGAACGCTGCCTTCGATCGATCTCGGAGCGGTTGCCGCTAGCTTCCAAAAGTTCAACATCGACGCTCTGATGATGATTGGTGGATTTGAGGCCTTCAACGCCCTGCTCATCTTGGAGGAGGGTAGAAAGTACTATCCTGCGTTCCATATTCCGATGGTGCATCTGCCTGCGACGATCAGCAACAATGTGCCCATGACAGAGTTCAGTCTTGGCAGCGACACGAGTTTGAATGCGCTGGTGGACGCATGCGACGCCATCAAGCAGAGCGCTAGCGCGTCGAGGAATCGTGTTTTCGTCGTCGAAACCCAGGGTGGAATGTGCGGATATATCGCTACGATGGGAGCCTTGGCGGTGAGTCAACTTGATAAACCATCTTACTCGAGGTTGACGAATATCACTATGTAGACCGGAGCTTGCCTCGTTTACACCCCGGAGACCGGAATGAGCTTGGATATGTTGCGGAGAGATGTCAGGTTCTTGAGAACAAGATACAGCCTCGATGAAAAGGGCAAGAGCGAAGGGCGTCTTGTCATCAGGTGCGTCATGCCATGCATCTCCCTCATGCTGCATCATCTAATGATTACCTCGTATCAGAAACGAGGCCGCTTCATCTGTCTACAGCACTGAAGTTCTTACTAACATGTTTAAGGAAGAGGGTGGCTCCTTGTTCGATGCTCGCTCCGCATCACTCGGCCACACTCTGCAGGGTGGTGTTCCTTCGCCGATAGACCGGGCACGCGCTGTCCGGCTGTCACTCAAATGCATGGCGTTTATAGAGCGACAACACGCCCTGTTGCAAGCGCAGCCCGCAAAAACGAGGCAAGCACCCAGAGATAGTGCAGCTGTCATCACTATTCAGTCTAGCTCTATCGAGTGGGTGCCCGTGCAGGATATGGTACAGCACGCAGATATGAAGAATCGTAGAGGAAAGCATTCATGGTGGGAGGGCGGAGTGCATGAGCTTATAGAGGCACTGGTGGGCCGTCCATCACTGAAGTAAACTGACACTCGATATGGGAAATTTATATTCATCGGTACTTGCCCCCACAGTTCGCATCCTAGCCTGCCTTCAGGTCCTCGCCACAAAGGCCAAAAGTTGTAGGGAACTTTGTGAGTGTGTGAGAGTGAACACGTTGTCGGATCGGGACAAACGGCCCGGCTTCGTTGATTTGAATATGATGACCCGTGTGAAAGATTTCTATGGGTTGTACCTGTTTATTGTTGAGGTTCATGTGTTGGTTCCCGCCCTATCATTGCCACTCTCGACATATACTTGTTTCCCTCCGTTAACACTTGTTATCTCGTTATACAATGGTTGCACCTAGACCACCTCTACCGGAGCGTCATAGAAATCCTTTTATCCCTACAACACGTGCGTCTTTCGCCATTCCTTGTCCAGCTCATCCGTTCAACATGATCTTCGCAAACTCCAGTAAAATCGGGCACGTTGCCTCCAGTCAAATACCAAATCCTATCATGCCAGGGCAAGAATATTCTCGTAAGTTCTTGATAGCGAATTCGCGCGCTCGTCCTTACCTGGTCCATAGGTCGGCAGAATGAAGATTGAGACACCAACGGTACGTGGCTTGGTCGCCTAGTTTACAATTTTACTCATTGTCACACCGACTCTAGCCCACAGGACATGCTTTCATTCTTCGCCGATTTGATACCGAAGCCGTCAGCCTTACGACAATGTATCGAGCAGCATTTCCCAATGCTCCGGATCACGACGAGAAGAGTGAACTGCAGTGGGTGAAGGAGAACTACGACCTTACGAAGAACAACGGTGGCCCACACAACACAGAAGTGACACGTTTGGCCGGCACCTGGGTCAGTCCCCCTATTGCCAGAATATTGGGCGAAGCATATGGTCTCGGTGGCCTCATACACGCCGTCGTCGAAGCAGTCCCAGACCCAACCGCCAATTACCGCCGATCGCAGAAGTCAGGGAAAGAAGGGTCTATATCTGTGAAGCCGGTGTCTGCAAATGCTGCTGCCACTTTACCTACACCATCGCCAACTGCTCAGCCCAATCCTACGAAGCGACGGAAAGAATCCTCCCCTGCACCTGCGCCATCGCCCCCAATCTCGCCCCCGAAAGCCTACGCCCGCCGCTCGTCGCGCACAAGGAGCCCCGCCCCTCGATCAACGGTCATAGCTCCACTGCCGACCCGGACACCGAAGGCCACAAAACTCATTCGTCGGGAAGAGGCACAGGCAGTACAGACCGTCACACCCAGCGGTTCCGACATCGTTATTGTGGATGAAGAAATAGAGACAATTGAGAATGGAATCACGAACCACGAGCTCCACGATCAGGATATCGCCGAGCAGCGAGCGTTGGTGGAGAAACTCAAGGCGGAGAGGGAGGAGGCTGCCAGAGAGCAGCAGGCCGCCGATGAGGATGACGATATGGAATCAGTGCCCGAGTCCACGTCGACAGGTGTCAAGAGGGCAAGGAGGGATGAGGACGAGGAGTTGAAGTCAATTCCATTCAACCCCAAGGAACCTGAAGTAGGAGAGAGGACGATCGCAACCAATCGCCGTGTGCTGCCAGCCCTACAACCAACCACTAGACGGTTAGCCTGGGGTGCGGCAGCCTTTGCCTTCGGGGTAGGCGCCGTGTAAGCCATTTTGTTTGATTTTCGCGTTTATGTCTGACATCTTTGCGACCCAGATTCCTCCCCAACCTGTTCTAACTCTCCCCTGCCACGCCGGCAGCCTGCTTTTATTTGTGGTTTACACGTTGTTTTTATTCTCATATCTTCCTCTACTTTCTGTCTACGATGTCACGCCCTTGTTGTCTCCCTCTCGAATACCAGCGTCCTGTACCAATTTCTCTGCCTCCGCCCGGCGACACCTATCATCCTTCAAATTCGACTCCTTAATTGCTTTCGAGGTGAACAACAAGAGATATAGCGGTGGTGATTTCCTGAAGATTTCATTTTTCATGTATGTAGCAAACTCTTCCATATATTATAGTAGTGAATGAAACGATTCTACGACATCACATGGTGGTACAAAGCATATATACAAGTCAATTCGGATTGGGTTATTCAATTACTCGTTAATTCGATGGGCGACAGACAATGATGCCATCCTCAGCGTACAACCCAGTAATGTACAGTGCCCCTGTGACGGGATCTTTTAGCCCAGTCGACGAGGACGAAAAGCCCGAGCCATCACTCTGGAAGAGCGTTGTCACCTCCCTTCCTGCAATTGCTGGCACCTTGCCCTTTGCCGATATCGGTGCATGGCGATCGAAGTCGGCCTTGGGCTCTGAGTTCTCCTTGCCCACCGGCGTTTCGATGGAAAGAATCCAGCTAGGGGCGACCTGGGCCTTACCCGCAGCTACGGCAGTCAAGGTGGGGAAGTGAGGATGCCCAGCGACGATGAGGGCAGAGCCATCGTGAGTGTAGCGAATGTTGTCGGGGGTGAAGGGGACGGGGACCTCCTGGATGACGCGGGTGAGGTCATTGGTCTTGGGGTCGCGCTGGTAAAATAATATCTTGCCCAATGTCGTTGATGCAAGAGCGACCTGAGTGCCGTCGTGTGAGATTGCTATGCCGTTGGGGAACGGGATAAAGAGGGTCGAGAATTTGTGTGTTTTGATGGGAGGGTCAGAGGACGTTGAAGGCGCGAGGGTGACGTGTGAGACGAAGGCCAATGGGAAGGCAAAGACGGATTCGAGGATAGGAAGGATGTGCCCGATGTAGGGAATGCGCCGAGTGAACAGGTGATCGTTGGTTACGTAGAATGAGTCAGGAGACGTAAGCGCCAGAGCATTGGCGGAGTGGAAGTAAGGAGACGCCAATGTGCGGACGTAATTTGCGACAGTTGGCGAGGAGGGGTTGATAGTGAACTGCTCGATGACTGTGCGAGCGCGAGCATGGTTGACGACGTATACGTTGGAAGTATTTCCGGCATAGGAGGGGTATACTTCAACACCCAAGGGATGAAAATCATGGCCAGCGGGGTATCCTTTCAACTCGACGCGCTTGAGTTTGGAAGGATCAGCAATAGCCTTGCCTTTTTTATGCTTCTTCTCAGGCTCATACAACCACAAAGAGCCCAGAGGATCTGGGTTCCTCAATGGCCCCATTACAGTGTTCCAATTTTTGCGGTTTGCGTCACAGCTGATAACCAAAGCATGGTTAATGAGTTTGCCACTGGCGTCAAGGTGGTCCCAGAAAGTGGCATCTTCGCAGTATTTCAGGTCTGGGCCCCCTTTGAGAGTCGCACAGTCGTCTTCAAAGTTTCCCTCCCCGTAATAACCCTCTGTAAAAGGGTGTTTGGTAAGGATAGTATTCTTCGCGACGCGTCCACTTCGCCAAACGACGACGCTCTGAAAGGTTCATTAGGTCAAGAAGGTGCTCGTATTTAGAATTGAGACAGCTTACAATGAGCCCTGCCACCCATGCAAGAGTACGCGTAGTCACCATTTGAATGTTCGCTAGATTAGCGCTAGGGAAAGAATCGGGTCGCTTCGAAGTCAACGGGCCATGGGTGATGCACGTCAAAATAAAGGCTCCAAATCACACTGAGATCAACTTCCTTATACCCTGGGCCTGACAAAGCCGCTAGACGGTTATAAGCCCAGGCGTTTACTGGCGTGTCGAGACGCGTTCAAATACTTAGGATTCTCGTGAAGACCATGACGGCCGAAAACAGCGAACAGCCTCACACAGCCAGTTAGCCACTTTCCGCAGGGAACTTTAAATATAAAAGGAAATTTCTCAGTTTTGGCGCAAAGAAATGCATAAGTCCGAACTTCGCAAAGTCGTTACAGTATGCACAGTACCACGCATATTGAGAATTTTGTATTGAGGAATTGAACACACCAAGGGGGCAGTTGAACAACTCAAATACGCCTCAGCAAGTATCTTAACCATGCATGCCATTGAAAAAAAAATATTATACTATTCACATTACAAGAGGTAGTAACCACGATGCGAGGCAAGCTGGAAAGACGAGCACCTGACAAAAACACTTACTCTGTTCCTTTCAGTTGCAAGCCTACAGTGAATCGCGCAGCGGGGTCGTGCCAGCGCAGGTGGTGGCAGGCAGGGGTATCAGGTACGCAACTCGTGGGTAGACACACGGAGTGCGGTGCGGAGAAATGAATCCCGCCGTTGTGCATGTTGATAGGGGGCGCAGTGGGCCGAGAGACAGATTCGTTGGTGGACCACTTAGGCGGGTCTCCTGGTTGGGGATAGGCGTGGTGAAGACACTAGGACGTCAACAAACGCGAGAGGTCATGGCTAAGAAGTACTTTTAATGGTGGCGGTAGTTGGGCGGTAGAGGGAGATGCCGTGGGTGTGTTCTCTGTATTCTTGCAGATAGATATATCAGCGGGATTGAGGGGTGCAACAACAGCCACACACCTAGCACCGAGCACGATTAACTTATTTCTCGGATCTCCAGTTTCTTTTTCGCAATAGTGTCAATCTTGGTCTATGACAGTCTGAAAAGGGCATAAATACAGCCATGTTGAAGCTGGCTTGCGAGGATAGCTAGGGAGGAGGGGTTAGTGCAGCGTGGCCAGTGGCGGCGACGCTGGTCAACGATGGCGGCGGGCATTTGGAAGATAGTTGGATTACCACATCAGGCAACGGACACAATTCTGCGGACTATGACGCCATCAAAACTAAAAATATAAATTTCCTTTATATTTAAGGTTCACTGCGGAAAGTCGAAAGTTCACACAGCCTCTTGCCCTTTGTTATTTGAATCATCCGAAGTCATCACACCAGTTTACACAGGTTTATTCCTGGCAGCCATCGAGAACGTCATCGGCGATACAACACATTCCTACATACCGTGCTCGATCGAGATGAGCTCACGGCTAACAAGCTTACCGAAACGGTTGCCTCCCTATAACCAGGACACTGTATGTCCTTTGTTCAAGTTGGGATGCTGCTCCAGTCATGTCGTTACTGATGATATGTAGGTTACCCAGGAGTCTAGCCAGACTCTATTGTCTGACCTTCATACGATTAAGTCGAAATTGACACACTGCGGATATACAGCCTGGCACTCAGCCTTTCCACGCACTGCCTTAAGACCAGTTAACTAGTGGCCCATGTTCCAATTCTCACTCTCTTTCCTTCCCCGACATGCCAACAACATTCACAGTCGCTCAGCACCCTGCAGAACCGTTCACAGCTACTCATGCAAAGCTCAGCCGCGACCAATACACAGTTCTTTCCGGGACGACAACTACCCACGTTCCCTCTACGATCCTTCAGAGCTCCATGGATGGTTCTCAGAATGTGATCACACAACGCAACGGGTTCGTTCAAGGTGCACTACTGGCGTATAATAAACACCACAACCTTATCATACGGTGAATTTTATTCCATACTTAGGAATTAGTTTCGGTGTTCATGTCACCATCTATGACTAGGCCTGACGACGTGTGGATAGCAATTCTGTCGCAATTGAATTTCTAGTACGTCCTCTAGCCCCTCGTGTAGAGATTCAACCAAATCTTACTCGGACTCAAGTATAAATGCCCATGCCGATGAATTGCGCGATAAATTTGTCTCTTGCGACGATAAGAAGGAGCTTATAGTCACCTCAGAGTCTACCACAATGGAGGGCATGGATTTCGGGGAATTATCAATTCACATGAGCGAAGCTATTTCTGCAAATGTGAGTTAAACTGATGCATGCTGATTGTTTCACTGTATTCGCTGACCGCTGTCACAAAGGTCAAAGATGAATCACTTGTTCCTTGGGTGATGCCTGATTTTACTACCACGACACCAGACGACTCCGTTATTTGTTCTGTGCTTCTCATGTCAACACTGAAAGAGTAAGCCATAACTGTCTAGAGAGATTTACCTTCCTGAGCAAGCCTCCTCAGATACTTCTCCTATCAAATGAGAACACGGTGTGGAATCCCTGCCATTACTCTCGAAGGTACACGAGACGACTGGCAGTCGATCCTCGACCGTACCGACAGACTTCACGAATTTGGTGCCGAGCCCAAAGAGTGGGGCGGTATGCTTCGTGCGATCCTCTCTAGATTTGTCCACGCATTTGACACCGATGCTAGTGAAGCCGCCGACAAAGCATTCTGGGAACGAATGGTTCATGAAGAACATGCCTCTGGCACCTACTGGATTGGGGGTTGGATGAGCGTCTTCTGTGCGTGGGACAGCAAAGGTGTTTTCTTTGCAGACAGAAACGAGGATGATCGCGAGTCCTTATCACTGAAACCGCGTCCTGTTTGGGCACGAAGCTTGGAGCTTGATGGACATCGCATTCCGCGTGTACGGGCATGCCCAGATGGATATGCAGAGGTCGATGTCAAGGTTGTTGATGTGGTGAAACAGCAGACTTGGGACTGTAGGATGCTTGCGGGTCACGTAGGCATTTCATTGGAGGGTGACCAGCTTGACACAATACGTATGGCGCCGCAATGGTTTATGTATGTGAAAGGTGAAGCTGTGCAAGTGAGACACTAGTACTATTTTTGATGTATAGTCACTACACGGCCCATTACATGTATCTGCCACTCTATGCGCGAACCCAGATCTGAAGGACAAGGATGCCTTTACATAACGGGCTGTTAGACGGGTTCCTACCAGCGCTGGAGAAGATCACGAGGGAGTGAATGGGTGTGGCATAAGTTGTAATTCTCCTTACCCGTCCTCGAGAAATTTTGGTTCTTTTGAAACCAGCCATAACAGCCCACTTCCCATATCTGAGTTCTGCATGTATAAACTGACATATATGTATGTCTAACCTAACTCCACTATAGTTTATCAATGATAGTAGTAATGTTGCCACGTAAATTAGCGATCGCGAGATTTAGCACCTTTTACATACATGAACCACTGTGGTGCCATGCGTATCGTGTCCGACTGGTCACCCTGCAAGGAAATGCCTACATGACCGGCGAGTATGCTACAGTCCCACTTAGCTTGATAACTAACGACTTCGACATCAACCTCCGCATATCCTCTGGGGCATGTTTTCGAACGCGGAATGCAGTGACCATCGAGCTCCAAACTTTTCCTCCCATCCACACCTTTATAAAAAATACCATCGCTGTCCCACGCACAGAAGACGCTCATCCAACCGCCTATCCAACGGACGCCGGAGCCATGTTCTTCGTGAATCATTTTTTTCCAGAATGTTTTGCCTTTGGGTGTCTTACCACTTTCGACATCAAATGCCTGAACGAATCTGGAAAGGACTGCACGAAGCATACCGGCCCACTCTTTGGGTTCATCACCAAACTCATCGAGTCTATCGATCCGTCTGAGGATAGACTGCCAGTCATCACGAGTGCCCTCGAGGGTAATAGTAGGGATTCCACAAGTGACCGACATGACATAAGAGAAATATCTGCAAATTTTGTTCAAGCGACCGACTCTCTAGATGGGCGAAGTTATCATGCCCACTCTTTCAGCGTCGACATCAGAAGCACGGAACAGATGACAGAATCGTCCGGTGTGGTGGTAGTGAAATCAGGCAGAACCCAAGGAACAAGTGTTGCATCTTTTACCTTGAAAAGAGGTCAGTAATGGTAAAACATTCAGGAGTGTCAGCTCAACTCACATTTGCATGTATAGCCTTGCTCATTTGAAGTGACAACTCACCAAAATCCATGCCTGCCATTGTGATAGACTCCGACACCACTTCAAGTTCTTTCTTGCCAGTATGAGAAACAAATTTATCGCGCAATTCTTCGGCGTGGGCATTGATACTTGAGCGTGTATGAGATTTTGTTAACTTTCTGTACGATGAGTGAGAGGACGTACTAGAAGTTCAACTGCGACAGAATCGCCATCCACACGTCATCAGGCCTAAACTCAGGGTGAACACCAAACCAAGATCTAAACTGTCAAATGACTCACCGTATGATAAGGTTGTGGTGTTTGTTGTAAGCCAGTAGTGCACCTTGAACTAACCCATTGTGTTGCGTGATCACATTCTGGGAACCGTCGATGGAACTCTGTAGAACTTTAGTTGGAACGTAGGCAGTTGGCGTGTTAGAAAGGATCGCATTTTCGTCACGGCTAAACTGCGGGTAGGTTTCCGTGAATGGTTCCGCAGGATGCTGAGCGACTTTGAAGGTGACAGGCATGAGTGAGATGGGATCCGAGACAAAACCGAGGCGTTTAGTCCAATGAATGACTTTAATTAACAAATGCAGGTGGTGGGATGTCCGTGTGAGGAGAGATCCCGCAAAGAAACAAAGGTTCGGACATACCTCGAAAGGGGATGGGAGAGATCCGAAGACTCAGTCCTGTGCGTTTCCCCCTTCTAAGCATCCAATTCTGTTTGCGCGTCACCGATGACCAACAAGCGCATCATTACTCCATACCCGAAACGCGTCGCGTTTGTTTGTTGCTGATGTCGACGTGTCTGGTCACAGGGTTCGGAAAACCCATGTCCGACCACTGCAGCTGGCGTGTTCATTGGACACGAGTAAAGTTTTCTTTAAACCCAATTTAACATGATTTCGAGGCTGTGCAATGGATAGAAAATAGGCCCAGCTTTCTATCGCAGGCATAGGCATGGCCGTGTGCACGCGGCCATGGGTGGGACGCTTCCCTTCACGTACTACGATCTGGCCTACGTCTATCGTGTTGAGACTAGGATTTGGGCGCACGGCCCTGGAACCGCTGAGCTGAGCTGATCTGAAATCCTCTAAAGAGTATGTGGTCCAAAAAAACAGGCGTATGTGCAACTTGTGAGTGATGTGATGATTATGGTGAGAGTTGCGCCTCAGATGGGAGAGTGTGGGGAAGTTTAGTCTCCCCAGGCAGAGTAGATCAACAGATTCAAACCTGTGACGCAAGCTACGGATATCTAGGGGAAGTTCAAACTGATATCATTTCAAGTACCATCATGCCTATGATGATCAGTGTTGATCACAAGATATCATGTAATAGTCATCTTGCAATAGACTTGTAACTTAGAAAGTTGGACCCTCATAGGTCCCATCCATCATGATTGTATAGCCTCAGTGAAAGTTTTATATAACCAGGCGTCTAGTAGCTAGTTTGTCTCGGACCCATCTCACTCATGCCTGTCACCTTCACAGTCGCCCAGCATCCTGCGGAATCATTCACGGAAACCTATCCGCAGTTTAGCCGTGACGAAAATACGATCCTTTCTAACACGGCACCTGCCTACGTCCCTACTAAGGTTCTACAGAGTTCCATCGACGGTTCTCAGAATGTGATCACGCAACGCAATGGGTTCGTTCAAGGTGCACTACTGGCTTATAACAAACACCACAACCTTATCATACGGTGAGTCATTTGACAGTTTAGATCTTGGTTTGGTGTTCACCCTGGGTTTAGGCCTGACGACGTGTGGATGGCGATTCTGTCGCAGTTGAATTTCTAGTACGTCCTCTCGCCCATCGTACAGAAAGTTAACAGAATCTCATACACGCTCAAGTATCAATGCCCACGCCGAAGAATTGCGCGATAAATTTGTTTCTCATGCTGGCAAGAAAAAACTTACAGTGGAGTCGCAGTCTACCACAATGGCAGGCATGGACTTTGGCAAGTTGTCACTTCAAATGAGCAATGCTATATATGCAAATGTGAGTTGAGCTGGTACTCCTGAATGTTTTACCATTACTGACCTCTTTTAAAGGTTAAAGATGCAACACTTGTTCCTTGGGTTCTGCCTGATTTCACTACCACCACACCGGACGATTCCGTCATCTGTTCCGTGCTTCTGATGTCGACGCTGAAAGAGTGAGCATGATAGTTTCACCCATCTAGAGAGTCGGTCAATTGAACAAATTTTGCAGATATTTCTCTTATGGAATGATGGTCGCTTGTGGGATCCCTGCTATTACCCTCGAGGGCACTCGTGATGACTGGCAGTCTATCCTCAAACGAATCGATAGACTTGATGAGTTTGGCGACGAGCCCAAAAAGTGGGCCGGTATGCTTCGCGCAGTTCTCTCCAGATTCGTTCAGGCATTTGACGCCGACAACGGCCAGACACTCAGAGATAAAACGTTTTGGGAAAAGATCATTCACGAAGAACATGGCTCTGGTCTCTACTGGATTGGTGGCTGGATGAGCGTCTTTTGTGCATGGAACAGCAAGGGTAATTTCTATCAAGGCGCAGATTGGGGGGAATTCAAATGTCTGGAGCTTGATGGTCACCGCATTCCGCGTGCGACAACATGCCCGAAAGGATATGCAGAGGTTGATGTCGAGGTCGTCGATGAAGCAGACAAGACTTGGGATTGTAGAATGCTTGCAGGTCATGTTGGCATTTCGTTACAGGGTGACCAGTCCGATACGATACGTATGGCACCACAATGGTTCATGTACGTAAAAGGTGCTGAATCTCGCCGCTAAACGCGGCTACATACTTTATTACTAGACAATACATCGCGCCACATTCCACTCTAATATCACCCATGCCCAGTGAAGCAAACCATATTTGGCCCAAGGCCACCTTCTCTGCGCATGTGGGGCTGCGGGGGATGGAGAGAATGTTGCAAGTCTATATTTATATGGAACATGCGAACGGCTGGCGCCCGGACATTATTCGGGGGTATTTCTGTCAAACGCTCAACCACCTCACCGCATGAATCACTCAGGCTCTACCTCTCGAAATCCTTGCACATGAAGCAAGTACCAGTGGCTGTCTTGAGCCACAGTCACCACCGTCGGCGTTGATGACTGAAAATAATCCCTGAATTCGGATCGTTAATATTAAATCCGGACTAAGAGAGCTCCGAGAGCAGACCATGTGGACAACAGACATCGTGTGCTGTGGCACATGTTGTATCTGCTGGAGAAGGAGATGAAGCTTCTTAAACAGTTGAACTTGACTTCCCGATGGGCTTGACGAGCTGATGCTGGCAGGAGGTGGATTCAGACCAGGATGACAAGCGAGTTGGCAGCATCAACGCTTAAGTGAAGGCAAATTGAAAGGAAGAAAGAGGCATGAGCAGCTGCGCAAGACCTGTACCAAAAGGCACAGGAAAACTTTTAGACACAAAAAATTTCAGAGGCGCTTCTTTCAATCAACAGGAAGTGTGATCGGAAGAACAAGCGGATTGTGTCGAAGTTGATCACTTGAATGATGCATTGATGAACCTGACAACACGCCAGGAATTGCCAGTGCTCGGGCATCCCTGGTCACGACGCCCACCCAGATCTATGGCATTTATTTACAGCCTTCTCACTCTTTCACTGTCTTCCTATACTTGATATCCTCTGCTGAGGGTATCCCAGAGCTCGCCATGCCGCATGCCGACATTGGCCAGACCTTTGGTGCGCTATAATCTCAAGACCTTATCCAGGTTATCAACGATGCTAATTTCTCCATCCGTATTATAGGACCGTTACTTGTGGGGGCGATGCTAACCATGGCTGTCTATGGTATCACCACTCTGCAAGCAAGTTAATTTGTCATAGAATGAACCTCCAGCCCCTGACTGAACTGGTCAAGGTGTATTTCTACTATACCTACTACCCAAAAGATGGCTACGGTCTGAAGAGTCTTGTGAGTACAGGCAATCTTTCTATCAGGCATGTCCACTTATGATGGCGGTTGAAATTCCAGGTGTCCGTGATATGGTGCGCACCGCCGAATTAAAGCAAATTGACCATTCATTGCTCACCGACCTTCAGGATATTGGACACAGTTCATGTAGTTTTCAGTGCGTACCCCTATTGTCTGTGTAGATATTGAAGATAACCCTCCGCCAGTGTGTCATGCGATTTATCATTATCTTGTGCGCGCATCCATGGAAGTCGCGTTCTTATAGCACTGATGCTGCTTCGTAGATCACAGGTTTTGGCGACGTGGCTTCACTAGCGCGTGGCAACTGGTACGCACTCTCATTTCCTGCTTTTGAAGTCATCTATTTACTTCGGTCGATGTTCAGGTCGTTATTCGTGAATTTTTTCCCTTGGGCAGCTATCATGCTCCTCCAACTGACATCGTTTATGCGACAGACTTCAATAGCTATCAATGTAAGCTAGCATCCTAAATTCTGAACCTTCTGTGATGGAAGTCCATTTTAAGATCGTCATTGCATTTACCGTTCAATGGTATGCCCTAAATGCTACGAAACACGACTAAAACACTCATACTGTGTAGTTTCTTCACTCAACGGATATTCGCTCGTATGTGACGACCCAATTCTGGCAGAAAGCAGCCTCCTCACGACTTCCTGCAGTGAGCTCTCGCCGAATAAGATGGTGGCTGTCAGGCATCATAGTACGTCACACAGTCCCTCATCCAGTCGAACATTACTAACAGATCGCCAGGGCGTCGTGGTTGTCGCGCATTTCTGTAAGCATTGCATGTCGTGACTACAAAAAAACACCTCAGTTCTAATGCGATATCCAGGTTTTGGAATGGGTAAGCCCCCCTCCCCAATTGACGACATGCTTTGTTTGGTTGACATCACCCTCTGGCAGAAACTGTCATTTACTTGTAAAACATCGCCTTCTCGAAACAGGTTTATACTAAACCTCAACATAATTTTGTAGCTTCAAGATTAGGGAGTTTTCAAGGCTACGGGAGGCTAAAGTAGGTCAAGAATTCTGCCTTCTGTCTTTGATATCTGAAGAATGGTTACACTTGTAGTTCATTAGTGTCTTGCCCTTCGGTGTCACCGCTATCTTGTCCGATGTTTTGATCGCCACTGCACTTTGTTTTCTTTTGGCGAGCAATCGTTCGGAATTTGAAGACACAAACCTTATCATCCACAAGCTTATCGTGTTTGCAATTAATCGTTGCATTCTCACATCGTACGTGAGGGCAGGTTGTGGCTCAGAAGCGTTTGACTGACTCCCTAATTAGGGTTGTGGCGATAGTGGAAGTGGGCGTCGTAAGATCATATTTCGCTGTTTCACGCATTTCCCCTACCTGACCGTTCTATTGCAGTTTGTGTCCCTACCCGAGTCGTTTTACTCCTTTGCCTTCGATTTCATCATAGGAAAATGTAAGGAGCTTCCAGGTCTTGTTGATATGGCTATTATATTGACCGTTTTCCCCAGTGTACGCCAATTCGCTACTCGCGACCTTGAACTCTCGGTCAGCGATGCGGAGCAAGGATTACGGTGATTCCACTCATGCAACAACTACGAGCTTTCGTCTGGCGTCAGTGGTTACACATGATGAACCAACAAATATGCCACGTGTAAGAAGCCGATGTTCGATCCTAGGTCTGTCACCAACTAACGCATCCACTAGAGCACCAGACGAAACAGTGAGACACAAGGTCGACGGCGAGTTCCGTCCCTAGACGTAACAAGTAAAGAAGACACCATGGTAAGATTTGTTGAGAATTTCTCTTTTTTGTCGCTGTATAATTGAGGGCTCTTCTCAGGTCGACTCTTCCATTGCAAGTATGCGTTCATAAACCCCTGTAAATATGTATATTATATGTAGCACCTTTAACGAACTCTTAATATAACCTGAAGCTCTTGTTTGGTTAACGCTTCTGAGAGTAATAAAGTACACCGCCTGTCCGGTGCATGCTGCTTGGCCCGGGCTCCGATATTTTAACTTATACTTAAGGACGCACCCATGTGCTGGACTTTCACTTAGCCACCCACATGTCCCCTGCCTTAGCGAAATTCATCTTCGTTTTCACCCTCGTCATCAATGCCCTCCTCTGGTCTCAAAGCCAATATGCTGTCCAAGACACCAGTCCACTCCGAGGAGATCATAGCTTGGTGAAGCGTGTTCTTTTCAGACCGCAAGATTCTTCAGAGCTTGGCAGCCAGGTGAGCCAAGTCGCCGATCCTGGAGAGTATATGGGACTAAGTGAAGATAGTGTATGCCTCTTGATCATCCGGTAGCGAATCAATGTGCCCATGTCGACGAAAGTTGCCCAGTCTCACAGACGTTCCTTTCGATCAACTATTTGCAACGATACTTCTGCACCAGTCTTCCTCTGCGACCGGTTGCGTTTGTGTCGCTGACTATATGGCTATGTTTCCTCTTCTCGACCCTTGGCATCAGTGCATCCGACTTCTTCACACCAAATCTTAGCACACTTGCACAGATTCTTGGTCTGGACGAGAACGTCGCTGGCGTCACTTTCCTCGCTTTTGGAAATGGTAGCCCGGATGTGTTCTCGACGTTTTCAGCCATGCGAGCCGGTTCGGGAAGTTTGGCCATTGGAGAGCTCCTTGGAGCAGCAACGTTTATTGTGTCGTGTGTTGTGGGGTCAATGTGCATCACCAAGGAGTTCGAGGTCGAACGACGACCATTTCTTCGTGATGTTGGATTCTTCACGGTGGCGGTCGCTATCCTGTTGTCAATCCTGTGGGACGGCAAGATATTACGCTGGGAGGCGGGCCTCCTTGTTGCCCTCTACGCGTTCTATGTCGCAGTTGTCGTCATAGGGTCTTGGTTGGATCAGAGGCGAGAAAGGGAGAGGATAAACGCAGCACAGTCCGGTCTAGATGTTGTTGACGTTCCTTATACAGATGAAGGTGAGTTTTGGTGCCTTGCCCCATTCGAAAGTAGACAAATCTTTGAACAGACAGCAACGAACCTGCCATTGCTATCAACATCTCTCCCGCATCTCCTCAACAATCTTCGTTGACTCGACCACGCATCGACACGAGCCTGGCCTCACATTCGAGCCTCCGCTCCAGAACTTCAGGTTCAAGAAGCCGTTCGCCATCCGCTTCGCCATCGCACCCGAGGATACCTTCGTTTTCCCTCGTGGGAGCTCTTGAGTTTTCTTCTGTCGTCAAATCTTTGCGACGTGATGCTGCTGCCCCGGCTTTAGAAATGTTTGATAGTCCTGTAACGCCGTATGCCGGTGGTCACTATCATTCCAGACATGGGTCATCCAGACACCCTACACCACGGACGTCGCTCTCTAGCCACGACCCATGGGATGTTGAAACTCTTCCTCTTGATAGTCGCAGCCCGTCCCGCTCCCCTATACTTTCGCCCATCTCCACCGAAGAGCCAAGGCATATGCGTACCAGTCAGGCAAGCGACTATTTTGGGCGACTGCCTCCGCTGCAACTATCACCAATGCAGTCTATTGCAGCCCTTCCATCTATCATACGAACCTCGGCTTCTCCGACGAACTCGAATGACTCACAGGACCAACTCTTCGTGCCCCCATCGAAGCGGCAGCGCATGTGGCACGCCCTTGGTCATACTTTTCATATACTATTTCCGACTCTACACCAGTTCCGTTCTCAGTCCATATTAAACCAGGCTGCAGGGATACTTGCGGCACCAGCCGTATTGCTCTTGACACTAACACTTCCCGTTGCTTTTACACCATATGTCAAGCCGAGCGCGGCGCGTGAGAGGCACCTCCACCATCATCACAGCGATGGACGTCTCATAGATTTCGAGGAGGAGGGCGAGGCGCGCGCGTTGATTGCGGAGGAGGCACTAGACGAGATGCATTTGATGGAGTTCAACAAATGGCTTATGGCTGCCCAGTGTGCGCTCGCACCATTGTTCTGCGTTGCAGCCCTATTTAGTGAGACATATATTCCCCGTCTTTGGAGCCTCGCTAAACTTTACTGACGTACCAGGCCCGTCTCGCCATATAACTACGCTTCTGATCGCAGCAGCTTTGGGCGGCTGTGCGGCGGGTGCCCTGGTACTTGTGTTTTCTAACAAGGGCAACCATCCGACAGCGAGACTGGCCCGATGCTCGATGGGCTTTGTGGTCGCTATGGTGTGGATCATGGTCATTGCGGACGAGATAGTGATAGTGCTCCAGGTATATTCCCTCTTCTTTCACTGTATCAACATGTTGACCAGCGCCATCTAGACATACGGATTCATCTTCGGACTGTCTGATGCACTCATTGGTCTGACGTTCTTCGCCGTTGGCAACTCGTTGGCCGACCTGGTGGCCAATATGAGCGTGGCGGTGTGTACCCATCATCATCCTCTCCTCCATCCTGACCTGACTCTTCTTCTACAGACCTTCGCCCCCATCATGGGTTTCTCCGCCTGCTTCGGTGGCCCAATGCTCAACATCTTGATAGGCGTTGGTGTGTCCGGGTCATACATCATCCACCAGACAGGCACTCCGTATGAGCTGCCTTTCTCCAAGACGCTCTTCGTGAGCGGCATAGGCCTTCTCGGGCTGCTACTCACTACCCTCGTCTGTGTGCCCCTTAACAAATACGTACTCACTCGCCGCTGGGGCATCATCCTCGTCTCCTTCTACACCATCCTCATGACCACTAACGTTTTCGTTGAACTCAAGGCCGAGCATTCAAGTTTACACTGAGACTAAGCACACGCCCTCACTTATTTTCGTTCTCCTCTTAGCATTGTCGGTGTCATTGTTGTCTAGACCCTCATCTATCTAATAGCTATGTATCACTCTGGACATGTGCCTTCCCTGCCCCATACCTGCATCCGGGGCTGTAATCATAACACATTGTCAACTTGTGGGCGGTTGGAATTATAGTGTCCTCAAGCCCTTCATGTGTACTCCCTGATCTCCTTCCACATCGTCTGGGATATAATACGACCCACGATGCTCACGGCCAACCCCTTTGCATGAAGACACGAAACGCTCACCTAATCAATGATGTCGGGCGAGCTATGTATACACCCCTCCGTCCGGCTCTCCGTCGTGAGCGAGAGTGGCGTCAGGCGTCAAGTTGTGGTCTGTCGACGTCGTGCCCTGGGAAAGGCACACTATGTATGTGGTCCTGAAATCCACTTGAAGTCAGCCACCGAATGCTCCTCGGCAACATCATGAGGCCAACGGCATGGAGATCCGCTTAGAGTTGTGGCCTAGAGAGCGCCGTACTATGACAGAATGCCTGTCATAAGCGTCCAACAGTACCGTTATGCTGTTGTGCGTAAATGCCGGCAACGGAAGGGTAATCCTCAGTTAAAGTACCCCGTGCCGCAAATCTCTAGAAGCCACTACGGCCGGCATCTCAGTGACGCAGTGGTGTCGGGGTCCTGTCAGTGTAGAGGCGCAAGGGGAAGGAATGTTTGTGGCGTCGTCCAGCGAGCGACGGCTTGGCACACGTGTCAGAAAGAACGAAATATCCTACAAGCGCGATTTTGGCTCTCCATCGTTAATATCCAGATGGTGTTTTCAAAAGGTCGAATGAAAGCCTGGACGATGGGTCTTGATTCTCGAAGGCATCGAAAAGTAATGCCGACGTGCGATCTTATTGGTGGTTTGACGAAGAATACCGATGATATTGCGTCTGGCCTCAACTGATGCCTACAGCCCTGACATAAACGTTCCTTGACAAATAGAGATGCCGGGCAGTTGACACCAGCGCAGCCGTTCTGTCAGCCTCTGAAACTCTGTTATTCCTGACATCTCCCCAGGCTCAACGTACAATCTCCTTCCGGTAAAATAGGAAACACACCGTAGTCGCGGCAAGCCCCAGCTTTAATCCACGGCACAGGTGCTGAAAATAAGTCTTCGACTGCATAAAAGCCTAGGAAGAAGAGCAAAAAATTTCTTCAGTTGAACACCCAGTTCTACTAAGCACACCAGCTACTTACTCTACAGTATAAGCATGTTCGCTCGCGTTCAAGCCCTCTTCTTGTTCTTTGTCCTCGCTATGTGTGCCTCCGCGGCCAGCGTCGCCCTCGTTCCCCGTGACGGCTCCCCTATCACTTGCAACGCCAACAGTGGCACGCAGCAGTGCTGCAACAGCGTCCAACAGGTAACTTTTATTCAACGCGGGCGACGGCTAGTGTGACTCACGAGGTCGCTCACTCACAGGCCAACGACAACCCCCTCATCGACATCCTCGCTGCCCTCCTCGGTATCCACATTCCCGTCACTGCCCAAGTCGGAGGTTAGTTGAGCGGTGCACATCGCTGCCAACGATGAACTGACTTTTGTATAGTTACCTGCAGCCCCATCACCGTCGTCGGCGCTGGAACCACTCAATGGTAACCGGTGCATTCGGATTGATATATTTGGGCAACTGACGCATTGTTCGATTAGCAACACCCAGGCCGTTTGCTGCAACAACAACAGTTTCGTGAGTATTAATATTATCCTTGGGATTTCTATAAAGAGACACTCACGAATACATTGTAGAACGGCGTCATCACCGTTGGTTGCAACCCCATCAATATTAACCTTTGAACGGGCTTTGGCGAAGTGCACGGATCGAACATAGGTCCTCGAGGTGCAAAGATTGTTTAATTTGTGATGTGTCTGAAAGATATTGTTTTTGGTACATATGCTTGTTCTCATGTTTCTGTATCGCCGAAGTTGTCAAATTTGTTTTAGTGTGTTGGTTGTCGTTATCGCAGTTCATGGCCCGATTGAAGCGTGTCATCGCCTCATACAAGTGCGGAAATTGTAGTAATAGCCAAGTCCATTGGCTGGGCTGGAATCACTTCGAGTTGATGGCGGAAGGCATCAAGTTCAAAGCCGTTAATTTCCATGATGTTCATTAACAAAGTCCGTTGGAGGAATTGGGCGAAGGCGGGTTATGGTAATGGGCAACGGATGAGAAAACACAGCTACCTCACGATTTATGATAGCCTCGGGTAAAAAAGCAACGCGGATTGGAGGGACAGAGTAAAACACAGGAACGAATGTTCAAAGAGAGAGAGTTGCTTAGAAGCAGCAGGTTCACAGTGTTTTCTACAATACCCTAGACAGAACGACGTGCAGCCAAGATCTTTCAATTTCTAGACAAGAGCGATATGCGCCATTCGTGTTAGGCTGGTAGACCTTGGGAAGCCGAGTGGGGGAAGTTTCAGGGAACTTTGCGATTGTGGTCGTAGTCCACCAGATATGGCATCGAGTTCTTCAATTACAGCGGGATATGGCCATGGTCCATGGATGACAAGTGAGCTACCATTGTGAAAAAGCCGGAGAGACCATCGACGATGTAAACATATATATACCTGGTGCGGTGACGGCTATGGGCACAGAGCAGAAGTAGACGGCCGAATTGCTCAACGCTCATGATTTGGTGGGTGCTGAGTGGTATCTCGCGTCAGGAGCCAGGACCGCCCTGCGTGTCTTCCAGCAACGCTTCGTCGCGTCATCGGTCAGGGGTAGGGTCGTAGGCCCTTAGCACTTTGATACGGTGTTGGCGAATGTGTGCTTGAAGACAATGGGGGATGGGGAGATGACGTAGAACTGAGAAACAAATCCGAACATATCTTATTTACATAAATTCACACGGAGTATTTTCGAAGAACGTTCGGCGACACCCCTGTCGGCGAAGTTAGAAACTTGTCGGAGTACGTTCGTGAGAGCATGTGGATGAGTCTGGTGAAAGTACATCCACAGTGCGTGTGCGCATCTACGCCCCCCCAAGAAGCTCCTCAGCGATACTTATGCGCATCTACGCGCTTCCCGTGCATTCCTGACAACACGCGGGAAGCACATCGTTCTTGTCTGCACCTTCTCAATCCTTGCGCATCCCCACGCTTGCGGCCGCGAGACATGCATCAAAGGCACTCGTGTGTATCCTCGCACCTCCCGCACAATCCTGACAGTAGACAGCAGTGACTCGACGCCCCTGGCCAGACACTGCTGCACTATCACTGCCAATATGCCGTGTTGGCGCATCTTGAGGCATCCCACTCTGGAACTGGTCCCACTCTGCCGAATTTCACTATGCTATCGGGCTGCCGCAAGCGAAGAGAGTAGTCCGATATAGTAGAACTTTTATCCCATCATGACGAAGAGGCATTATGCGGAATGGGTACCCGTGATGGTAGTGTATGAGGGTTTGGCATCGCTCTGACTACGATTTTAGGTTCGATCCCTGTCTCGGTCATCGTCCTGGGATTCTGGTCCATTTTTTGCCTTTTGTTGTTTGTGGCAGCGCGGATCTTCTCGGAGACAAGTTTCTTTCCCCCATCCCTCTTCGACAACCGCAGTACAATGACGGATCTCAGTTCTATAGGAGATAGCACACCGCTGGCATTTTTAGCAGCTGCAGACGCAGCCCGAAAACTGGCACTTCCCCGCTCAGTCATCCGCTGGCAGTTGTACATGTGCATCAAAGCTAGGACGCGTATACCTGAGGTTACTTACCCGCATTGAGCGCGCCTGTACATGTCCCACGGCAGTTCATGTTTGACGCTCCGATTTCTACTAGGGTTCTGCTACAAATTCTTGGACCGTGCAAGGACTGCATTTGACAAAGCGCTGGGTCTCTTGGGCATCGTATAGGATCCATGGGGATATTCTGGAGCTTCAACTTTACCTGTTATTCAGCTCGTTGTTCGTCAAGCAGCCCATCTAGTGATTAGGTTTGGTTATTAAAAGGGACAGCTGCCAATCTAGGTTCGACTCGCACAGGTTTTGTTTCTCTTCGACATCTTCCTGGTTGTGAGACGCGTCTGAGGCTGGACAATTGCGGGGCGTACGAATACTCGCACAGCCTAACCGTCCCGCCCCAACATAATTGAAGCACCAGTGCCTACCGGTCAAAACTGGCCCAGCTTTCGATCTCCATGGCTACTAAACCGACTGAAATATTTGACAGATTTCCCGTGTAACACGGTCTCAACTGCCTTGCTTAAGCGCTTGCCTACTTAACTCAGATTTAAAGACAGTGCTCGGCCCCAACGTCGTGGTACCCTGTTAATCACCCTGGGACCAACCATAGCCTATCAGGCAAGGCATTTTTATGATTCTCTTTGCGGAATTGTCATGGCTGACGATAATTCATTCCTCCATATTCAGCATCATGCTAGACAACGTACAGACCCAGCGGCCAGCAGCGATGCCCACTGAACTTTATCGCAATATCTTCCAGTTTGCAACTGACAACGATCTTCTCGCCCTCGCCCAAGTATCTCGTACTTTCCAAGAAGAAGCCGAGGCCATCATTTATTACTACATCGAGCTCCAGAACACCTTCGCTAATCGGAAGACAGCCATGAATTGGTGTCTCTCGGTCAGTAACAACCCGAGGAGAGCACAATGCGTCCATAGCCTCAAATTTCCATCGACGTTCAAAACGCCTTTGACTGACGATTTTAGCGTCGATGTACAGCAAACGATTGCGAGCGCTTTCAACGCTATCATCAACCTCAAGCACCTGTGGCTTCTTGGCGTTGGCGAGAAGTACACCGCATCACTGAACCCTTCCACATTGAAGAACTGCACCTTCAGCCTGATATCGCTGGGAGGGCAGACGGCTAGTTTTGGATCGGATGACATGTGGGACTTTTTGAGGAGGAACCCCACTATTGAGTACTGGGCCCCAACTGTACCACTCCTTAGCTCCGTGTCATCTATCCCTACAGATGTCCTACCCAACCTACGCCGCGCAGTAATTGTCGACCCCACCAAAGTGCGCTCACTTGCAGGTCGACCCATCGACTCGCTGTGTATCGTATTCGTAACTCCCTACCACTCACAGGACGCTGGTCTTGATGCGGTTATACCCCTTCGTGCACTATCTGCGACTCTCCATACGTTATCGTACACCCATGGTCCATTACGTGGATGGTCTGTGGTCGACATGCTGCATAGCCTTGCTAGGAGTTCCCCGAATCTCAAGTCCTTAACTTTCACGTCATTCGGCACGAATACTGATGTAGTGAGTTTCTTTTTGATTTTGAGGGACATAAACATGGTACTCAAGAAGACCTTAAAATAGATCAAGATAGATAACCGGCCGAGGCTTGTAGCAGCTGTGGCACAATTCCAATGTCTTGAGACCCTTGTCCTCACGACAAGCATAGAAACCCTACCACGTTCGAGTGAAAGCGAGATGAATCGGAATATTGCGACGACGTCTCAGGAGGACCAGAAGAAGTGGGATGAGAGTTCCCTGAATCCCACGGAATGTCTGGAAGTCGCGTCCTTGTTCACGAGATCCACCACATCTCTGGTTGAGCTATCGCTTTCGTTCAAAAATGGAACAAATGGCGAAAAGGTCTTGACGTACATTCGGTCTGACTCAGACCCACGAGAGGCCAGGTTCGACGGGTTTTACACCATCGACACCTCAGGGTGGTGGATGAGGTAGCAGGACTGCGATTCATTTGGATTGGCCATTTGTGGAGAAACGCTGGACACTAGTACAGGCCTTGCTGGTGCGACGACCGTCAAATAAATGTGTATTCCCGTCTAACATAAATAATATACTTATCATTTGACATTACCTGCCTGGTTGAACTGTAGCGAACGACGTAAGATCACATGCTCTTCCCGAAGTTGTGACTCGCGAAGGCGATTTCTAGGGAAAAATAGATGGGGGGCCCGCTCGTACGACTGTCCCTGCGCGGTACAGAGCCCGAAAGGTCACATGCCACGACGGTGAAATAAAAGACTTATGTGGTTACCGATGAGGGTAGCGGTCCATTGTGGCATCATGTTTGGATTGAAGTAACCGTGGGTGTTGGGAGAGCAGGCCAGTCGAGACTCGACGGTCCGTGTGGAAGAACATAGCGCATGAACCTCGCGGGCATGTGTAATGTCTGTTCTCCTAGCTTCTACCCTCCTCCCTGCCTCATCCTGTACAAATGCTTGCATCGCTGTTGAGGCTAGGAGAGTCACCGCGGTGAATCACCTATCAATGGATGGAAGAAAGTATTGCCGCGGTTTTAAATCATAGGAGAGAAAGTGTTGACGTGTATGTGTCGCTTCCAAGCGAGTTAAACTGAATGGCGCTGGGCCTTCGCCCATCCCGTCTTTGACAGTTACTGGTGGACTGTGGCACTACTGTGGCGAGGAGACAACTTGAAATCGTTCGGCAATTGCCGTCAATTCATCCCTTGAACTTCCGAGTCGATCACGCATTGAAAACCTTTCACTGTGACAGCTTCATGCTTCGTGCAGACCGCAACACGCCCCGTGGGCACTCTGAAAACCTTGAGTGAGTACAAAATATACGACCCCGGGCTTGGAACCGGAACTGCAAGCTTACATCCTCACTCTTTCGTATATGGTGCTAACCTGCAGCGTGCTGCAACGGGACAGATGGAAAGCAGGACCATCCTTGGTGACCTAATTTAGGGCCAGTGGTAACCAGCATCTGCCTCTTCATTTGCTCCTGACAGGTGAGAGCACTCTCCCCTAGTCTCTGTCTAACCTGAGCCTTCCCCTGGGGACTTCTGCGTGTGCCGTAGCACTATGATCCTGCCTTTACAGGTGACAGAGCAACCGATCAGCGTTCGAATCTCGTGTGGGTCTCGGCTGCAAAGGCGCGGTACCTATCCGCAACCACACTCAGCCACACGAAACTTGCGATAGCAAAATACACGACCCCGGGCTTGGAACCGGAACTGCGAGCTTACGTCCTCACTCTTTCGTATATGGTGCTACCCTGCAGCGTGCTACAACGGGACAGATGGAAAGCACGACAGACATATCTGTGACCTGTGACCTCGACAAATATTCGACAAAACAGGAGGGTCTGTGACCTGCGACTGTTGATTTGATTAAAATGCTACAGTATATTCTTTTTCTCGATTGCTTACTGATACTTAAGATCATTTCACCGAAGCTCTATTCAAGCTTTATCTAGACAAACTTTTTTTCATGATTCCGAAATAATAACAGGGCCCTCAGAACGATACGCGCGACCTCTTTGAGTCCGCCTTGGGCTGATGCAAGAACGACCCATCAATCTGGAGCCAATGCAAGCATTCATGATGTCAAAATGGTCGTGCCCTATTTCAGCGTCTGAACTTCGGCTGCGCACCATGTTCTGAATGACGACGGAATAAGGGGATAAGCAGTCTGAATCTGCGATGTGCAGAAGCCAGTTCCAAGTTGACATTTCATGTGGAAAGGCAGGGTAAATCCCTCTTAGGAACACTGGTTCCAACTTCCGGATAGTATCCCGATGGCATATGACGCATGTTCCCTGGCACTGATACATATTCAGTACCTATTAATTATCCACTCCATTTAAGAGCACACACAGTTGTCCCCGGCTCCCCCAATTCTGCTCTGCACACAGCTTTAAAACAATGTCTTTCGTCGCCGAAAAGGACGGGTACACGCTTGTGGCTAGTACGACGCCATACAACATCATAGCCGCAAATGATCAAGTTGTGTCGGAGTTATGCATCGGCAAAAAGGCGCCCAGGAAACTTGGGCATATAAGCCAGACCCAGGGCACCCAGGTCATCCCCGAGCTACAATAAATGAGTGGTGTAATATGGCCAGATTCCGTATGTCGATTTATGAGTTGCAGCAATCATTATGATCACTTTCATATAATTTTCAAGTAATTGGCGCCATCATAAGTCCAGAATGATCAGACGGCACTCATCATGGGATAGCCTGGGATAGGATTATATTCCCCTCTCAATGTAGGATTCTCATATATGGCGGAGGTGTCATGTTGACGCTCCTGGGATTTGACTAATCGCGCACCAATTGCATAGAAAATGGTCTCAATCCAAAGCAAAATGTACTAATACATGAGATTCCTATGTGCGACACCCCCTGAGTACATTCCATGACCCGCCAATCCCATACCTTCGCCCAATTTGACTGGTGGCACCGTCGCTATCACGATTCCGCGCAACACAAATATCCCTCTGTAAATCGTCGTTAGTAGTCCTAGTGTCATGAAGTTCGAAGGACGTGCCGTAGAATCTGAAAACCTCATGGTAGGGATGTTAATTATGGCTGAGCTTGGCGTTGACCTGAAAATGAACAGACAAGGAGCCGATCAAACATAGATTTTTAGTTGGCACTCACCGGCTGACTGCCGAGGGCCGGACGATAAGCAGAATACTGCTCAAGGACGAAGAATTGCAGCCAAAAATGCCCGAAACAGGACAGAAATACCGTGGAAGGACTTAGCGACCGGAGATGATGTGCGTATGACCCAGGAGCTCATTTGTCGTTCGTGCTTCTGGAATGTGATGGTGGCATCAGCAACGAGAAATCAAACATAGGATGGGGAATTTTGCACCTCAGGCTGCCCCACGAGACAAGTTAGCCTCTAGGAATCCCATCGACCATTATATCTCATCCGACATTGCGAGGTTGGTGGGGCTTGATGTGATCTGACTCTGGATACTTTATACATGCATATAATGAGCCTTTGAGGCGCATATGATCATATTCAGCACTTACTTGTCACTGACGAAGTCAGCGAGTTACTCGGGAAAAACTCCTGGAGAATGTGAATGACTCCATGATCTATGACTTGAACGCAGCCTGAGCGCAGCACCGGCATCTCAAACGGCCGAGAACATACCATAGAGGCAGGATGAGGTTTAGAAACAGACTTAATATGTCAGTGGCGAGGAAGTGACGGTGCTGGGAGAAGATGGTGGTGGTAGAGGAGAGAGTTTGGACTGGATGAACATCAGGAAAACGGATCGATCAAGATATTCCTAGATGAGAGGATCGTGAGAAGAAAAAGATGGCAAGGCAGGTCAGACCATATCTAGCCATACCAAGGGCTCATCATCTTGTTGGACATTGCCTTGCTGATAATCGATACGAACGTTTGGTCGACGCACTTTCCAAAATTTGACTCTGTACCTAATCTGTATCGCGAGTAGGAAATGAGGATGGGGTAGATCTACTCATATATAGGGCCCGTCGACTTGTTGGTTATTGCCTTGCTGATAATTGATACGAACGTTTGGTCGACGCACTTTCCAAAATTTGACTCTGTACCTAATCTGTATCGCGAGTAGGAAATGAGGAT